>CAUYRH010166392.1:0-45743 GCA_963574655.1 Perodicticus potto | reverse complement strand
CCAAAAAATGGCCAGCCATTGTGGTGGGCGCCTGTAGTTCCAGCTACTTGGGAGACGGAGGCAGGAGACTCGCTTGAGCCCAGGAATTGGAGGTTGCTGTGAGCTGTGATGCCACAGCACTCTATCCAGGGTGACAGCTTGAGGCTCTGTCTCAAAAAAAAAAAAAAGTCCCAGTGGCCAGGGACACTGGGGGCATATGTATAACTCTAGCAATTACTCTGTGCCTGGTTCTGTGTGAAACATCACAATCACAAATAAAACAAATCAGCTGGGTGCGGTGGTTCATGCCTGTAATCCTAGCACTCTGGGAGGCCAAGGTGGAAGGATTGCCTGAGCTCACAGGTTCAAAACCAGCCTGAGTCACAGTGAGATCTCCTCTTTAAAAATAGCAGGGCGTTGTGGCAGGCGCCTGTAGTCCCAGCTACTTGGGAGGCTGAGGCCAGAGAATCACTTGAGCTCTAGAGTTTGAGGTTGCTGTGAGTTATGACACCACAGCACTCTAATGAGGGTGACAGACAAAAAAAATAATAATAATAAATAAGACAAATCGGACTCACCTCTTGTCGAACGCACACAGTGAAGTGTAGGGTGAGGTTGAGGAGAACAGGGAGTAAATACTCTCCCAGCCTCACCATCAAAGGATTTCTCATGACTGTTCCTCTTTACCTGTTCCTCCATCCAAAGCTTCATATACCCAAGCAACACTTACGAAGCACCTACTATGCGCTAAGTACTGCCCCCAATCATTTATAGTTTGGGAGGAGTGGGCAAGGTGAGAAGACAATGGAATCAGAATTGCTAGACAGCATGGGGAGTAAGGTACAGGGGTCCAGGGACTAGTGCCCAGGGACACTGGGGACATATGTATAACTCCCATTTGATGTGACAAAGGGATTTCATACTGCATTGCTTTCTGTTCACACCCACTTCTGGCATTAACTCATTTGAACCTCAGTGCTGAGGGCAGGGCAGGAACTATTACTTCCATTTTAGAGATGAGAAAACTAAGGCTCTGAAGGTGAAGAATATTGGATTAGACAGTGGGAAGCTGGCTTTTAGACCTCATCTGTAGTTCTGATAAGTCTGTTAGTGCTATGCCTCCAACACCACACTCCACCCCACCACCCCACCAAAGCAGGTTTTCCTCCCTCAGTCTGACCCTTTTCAGTCTCCACATGGTCTCTGGATAGCCCATTGACGCCTATGAGGACCGAGGAGCAAAGCAGAACCTGAAAAATGATCTTACCTGAGGCTAGGTTGAATTTGCGGGCTAACTGAAAGTATTTGACTAATTCAAAGCAAATTGGCCCTTATGACTGCAGAGCATGTTCTTCTCAGGTCATGACGAGCCAGACGGGGTGGACACAGGGATGTTAGAGCCGAGGAGAGACCTAACCTCCCCGTGAGGAGGCCCTAGGCCATCTCATCGCAGGAGAGGAGCTCCTAACGAACCGCAAGAAGACAAAGCCGAAACCAGGGCAGACCTGCAACCCTGAAGCCTCAGCATCAACGTATGTTCATCATCCCCCAGCTCTGTTTCCTGAGTTCACAGAGTTAGAAACAATCCTCTACAGAGACTAAGTGAGTAACCTGGGAGAATTTGACGGTAGTCCGAATACCATCTGCCCTAAACACATTTCCAACCAACTCACCTTGGCACCTGTCTGGCCTTTGTGTTAAACCCTTTGTTCAATAAAAACTGACATTCGGGCAATCATGTGCAGTTTACAAAGCACTTCCACATATGTTATTCATCTAGCACTCAGCTAGGTAGGTGAGCAGTAATACCAACCTCAGTTTTCAGATGAAGAAAACAAAAGCTCAGAGAGATTAAGTGACTTGTTATACTTGTTACACTTGTTACACTTGTTACATATAGCTACTAAGGGGACTAGAAGTTGAATCCATGTCTTCAGATGAGCCTTCTTTCCACAGCCACAGCTGCCATGAGTGTATCTGATCCACTTGTGCTACTTTGCAAAGGTGCAAAAAGGTCTCATGGGAATGAGCAACTTTCTGGGTAGATTTGTCAAGGAAGAAATCAAGAAAGGATGTGTACATAGCAATGGGGGGAGGGGTGGACAGGGGGATGGGCAAGAAGACAGACTATAGTGGAATGTCAGCCAGCAGACACTAAGGAGCCCATCTCCCTTCATTCAGGTGTCTGCCAGAGGAACCCCGCAGCCTGTGTGACATTCCAGGAGATCATCCTGGAGGATGTGGCTGTCCTGGGAATGGGCGTGGTCACCTCACCACAATCTGTGCTGGGGAGGCCATACCTGGTGTGGAGGTACCAGGAAAGCTGAAGAAGGAAGTGGGGGTCGTTGGAAGAACATGGACACAGCCTTAAACAAAGAGACTCGGGAGAGAGGGACAGCATGATACCTGTGTTCAGATATCTATGTTTCTCATGTCAAGACAACCAGAAGATAATAACAACAGATTTATCACTTACTCCGTTCAACATAGTTCTATGTGTTTTACATGTAAACCTCATTTATCTTCACAAGAAGAGTATGAGATAGGTAGAATTATCTTCATTTTGAAGATGGAGAAACCAAGGCACAGAAAAGTTAACCCACTGTCAAGGTCATATCACTGGTAAGTGTTAGAGCTCAGAGTCAACCTGAGTTTGACTTCATAACAGTGATCTTGATGCCTGCATTGAACTTCAGATCTTGAAGACTGCATTGAACTGCTTTGTTTAAGCCAAAGACTTAAACAAAGGAATGCGTTTGTTAAGTGGACATATTACGTTGCTATAAATATGATCTATCCACACTTGATAAATATTTTTTATTATTTTTTTTTTTTTTGAGACAGAGCCTCAAGCTGTCACCCTGGGTAAAGTGCCATGGCATCACGGCTCACAGCAACCTCCAACTCCTGGGCTCAACCGAGTCTCCTGCCTCCGCCTCCCAAGTAGCTGGGACTACAGGCGTCCACCACAACACCTGGCCATTGATAAATATTTTTTTTAAAAAATTAAAATCTTGGCCAGGCGCAATGGTGCACACCTGTAATCCTAGCACTCTGGGAGGATGAGGTGGATGAATTGCTTGAGTTCAGGAGTTCAAGACCAGCCTGAGCAAGAGCGAGACCCTCATCTCTACTAAAAATAGAAAAAAATAGTTGGGCATGGTGGTGCAGGCCTGTAATCCCAGCTACTCAGGAGGCTGAGGCAAGAGGATCCCTTGAATCCAGGAGTTTGAGGTTGCTGTGAGCTGCAATAACACCACAGCATTATACCCAGAGTGACAAAGTGAGACTCGATCTCAAAGAAAAAAAAAATTAAAATCTTACCAGTAATCAAACAAATGGATTGAAACAATGAAGAACCAATGAATTAAAACCATGAAAAAAGTTATAATATTCAATGCTGATGCTTATGCCACGAAATCCATTCTTGTAGACAGCCACTGGAATGTAAATTAGTACTTTTGAATAAGGAATTTGGAAAATACGTCAAAATATTTTAAAACATGTAACAATTCCACTTCTAGAAATGTCATCTAAGAGGGAAAATCATTGATATGTATGAAGATTCAGATATTTATATGATCATTATAGCATTGTTTATAAAAGTGGCAAATTGGAAATATCTAGTTTAACATAGAGTCAAACCAACAAAAAAATAGGTACAAGATGAAAAGCTAGGCAACCACTTTAAAATGATGCTCTAAAATAATATTTAATGACATGGAAAAATGCTTTCTGTTTAAGTGACAGTAATACATATCTGGTCAGAAATTTTTGCACTATACATATGTATTGTAATAAAATCCAGTCAGATGATCATGCATGAATTCATAAAAGCATATATATACCAAAATATTACAATTATATAGCAAATCTCTAAGAAAGAGAATTACAGGTAATTTTTAAACTTTTCTTGTATGTTTTTCTACATTTTTTTCGCTATATTTTACTTTTACACTCACAGAATAATAATTTTTTTAATGTATACCCTTCATTATATTAATTATTTTATTTTATTTTATTTTATTTTATTTTTTTGAGACAGAACCTCAAGCTGTCACCCTGGATAGAGTGCTGTGGCATCACAGCTCACAGCAACCTCCAATTCCTGGGCTCGAGCGAGTCTCTTGCTTCCGTCTCCCAAGTAGCTGGGACTACAGACACCCACCACAATGCCCGGCCATTTTTTGGTTGCAGCCGTCATAGTTGTTTGGCAGGCCCAGGCTGGATTCGAACCTGCCAGCTCAGGTGTACATGGTTGGTGCCTTAGCCCGCTGAGCCACAGGCGCCGAGCCCATTATATTAATTCTATGTCTCAGAATTTATCCTCATCACCCAAAACACAGAAAAAGCCTTATGAACAAAAATGTTCATCTTGCATTATTTGTAAAAGGAAAATAAGGGTAACAACCTATTGTCTGATAACAGACATGATTATGCAAAGTACATAACACATTATATCCATACACTATTATGGATCCTATTTTAACAAGAAGAAAACCATTTCATTGCATGTGAAAGAAGAAGCTGCCTAGGTCTGTGCAGCTTCAAAGAACCGGAACCAAGCAGTGGAAGTTAGAAGTTGGCAGATTTTGATTCAATGTAGAAGAATGTTCTAACCATGGAGGAAGCCACCTTGTGAGCTAATGAGCTCCCTGTCAACTGGATTATCCAAGTGAGGGAGGTGGAGAGGGAGGCTGGACTAGACAGGCTCTGAGAGACACCTGGAGGTAGCAGGTGCTGAGCAGGACCCGCCTGAACAGGAAGGGCTTCGACTTCTGCTCCCCACTTACTCTAAATGTTTTCCAAAATAAACTTTGTTCTTTCCTCTCTAAATGGGTTTTATCACACTATAAGCCCTGGTTTAATAATAATAATAATAATAATAATAATAATAATAATAATAATAATAATTAAAAAATGTGTGCTTTAACTGGTTGGAGACTGGCCCGCCAAAGTCATCACTAAGCACTGGCCTCCAGACCTCCTCAGCCTCACACCGGAGCCCAGGGGGGGACCCTGCAGCTGTCTCATGAGGCTGGCCAGCAAGGGTCTCCCAAGGCCCAGCTCCAACCTTCCTCCTGGCCTTCCTCTGGGGGGCCCACATGGATGTGCCAACATCAATGCCAATGACCTCCTCAAATGTCACAACAGGCCAGGGAGGGAGACAGTGAGGAAACTGGCTGAGAGAGCCACAGCTTGCTCAATGCAGGTTGACCCCACACTCATGTCTCTGGTCTAGGCCAGTCCCCTGGGTCGACGGAGCAGGCTCTGCCACGCCCAAGGCTACAGGCTTAGGGTGAGGTGGGAGGCTGTGAGGCCAGCCCCAGAGCCAGGGCGGACTGCCTTCCTCACTGACTCCCTCAGTAATTACTTCATTTACACCGAGCAGGAAGAATCCAACTCAGTAATCCAGGCAGACACGTTAAAAGTAATTATCTGTGTAATGTGTACTGCACCATCGCCTTCCTGTGAAGGAGGAAAAGAAGCCGAACCCCGCAAAAAAAAAGCCCCCATTGTCTCCAGCCTGTGCAACAGCCCGCCAGGATTAATTACACACCAGCACTAACACATCTATCACCTTGCCGCTGATTGGAAATCCAAGGACTTTTAATAATTCATATCTGCAGCTCAGCATTCTGCGCCCTTGTGCAGAAACACAGAAACACGCTTGTTTCTGCAAGGAAAGCCCAGTGGCAGTGCCAGGCGGGGAGCCCTCAGCCCCTCCTGTCACCCCCACCTGGAGACAGGCCCCAGGAGCCTGGGAGCCTCAGGCCGCAGTCTGAGCCCATCTCCGAGGAAACGCCTTTCCATCTCTCTCCACAGCAGGACCTGCTCATCTCCTGCCTCAGCTGCTCTGAGGTGGAAGCTGGCAACTGAACAGTTGCAGCCCACAGAAACCCTCCCCGACTCCACACTCCTCCAGAGCAGACTGCAGGCCAGGATTTGGGGGATTTGTTGGGTAGGTGCCTGTGGTGTCCCCGCATCCATCTGGACAGTGGGCTCAGGCAGATACCTGTCAACCAGGCTCCTCCCCACATGGAGGAGACCCCGGGTGGACTGTGCAGCCCAAGCAGCCAGTTTGAGAGTGAGGGGTCTGCAGGGATTTGGGAAGACACAAGACAAACTATCGCTAAAGGCCATGACCTCCTCTGACATTGGCTCTAGGTCCCATCTTTCTCCCCACTCCCTCTCCCCTCCTGCAGCTGCCTTCCCCACCCCTGGCCCTGGGGTTGGCTCACCCTCCATCCTGGCTTCCATCTTTGCTCCCCCAGGCTCCCAGCCCCTTCCCTGGCTGGCTTGCCTTCTCAGAGAGCATTTCCCAGGAGCCTCTTTTCCCATCTCCCCCACACCCCTTTCCTGTCTAACCTTTCCTTGCCCGTCCAATCTCTGTCCACTTCCCCAACCTTCCCCCTTCCTCAGACTCCTCACACAGAGAGCCCAAGGCTCTTAGCTGGCTGCAGCCTGGTTCACCATCTATAAGCACCATCCCCTCATGCCCCCACAAGTCCCCACCCATGCACCAGGCTCCAGCCCCTTGAGGAGCTCCCCACTAAATGGGAGACCCCAGAGCTCACACGGCCCCTACAGGCCTCTGTCACCCTGGATCCCAACCTCTGACCCATAAGAAAGATGCACACTCTGATCCCTCTGCACTGAGCATGGTGAGTCCCTGGGTCTGGCCTGAGCCTCACCCCAGGGTCCCCTCCCTCTCTCCTTCCTGCTGGCAGGATTAAAGGCAGGGTGGGGCAGGCTGGGGGCCCAGCTGGACCCTAAGAAGCTGGCAGCCCCAAAGCTGCCCTCATCCCGGGGATATAATTCAAATATGATCAATTTGAACAGCATCAGCCCTTACTGAGGATTCTGAGGACTATAATTAGCATTCTCGGCATCCTCGATCCCCCAGTAAGGCTGCCAGCATGAGGGATGGGGAAGGCACTGGCACCGCAGCACAAGCAGCCCAGGCTCACACGGCAGAGGCAGCTGCCAGCCCTGACCCGAGCCCAACCTCTTTCTCCCCCCTAATCTACTGGATGCATCAGAACAGACTCACCGGCTCCTTAGGTGTGATTCCCCGCACTGAGAAGCTCTAACTCTGCGAGCCCCCGAGGTCCCTCTCCCAGCTCAGGCCAGCTGGGGTCCTCCTCCCCCAGCCCTCGGGCCCCCTTCTGTAGAGCGGGGCTCTGGATCTGATCTGCTCTAATCAGTCATCTCTCCGGCTGGCAGGTCCCTGGCGCAGGGAGAGGATGCTGTTGTGGTTACTGCAGAACCCAGCATCTTTCCCAGGCAGAAGCAGCTGGGCATGCTCCATCAGCTCCCTTGGGGATTTCAGGGCCACGTGACTCTCCCTCCCCAAGCTGTCACTTAGGATCAGGAGTAAATAGTCTCCGAAAAGGTTTAACTCCATCCACACCAGCGACAAGCTGCTAACCATCCACGCAGCCTGCCTAACCGAGAGCACGGGGTGGTTAGGCACAGGCTCTCAGTCCTTCCAGCACCGGGACAAGGCTGCCCCCCAAAGGGGATCTGGCTACCATCCGGGTAAGGTGCATTTTTAGAGTTCTCCCACAAGAGACTGCAGGAGCCAGAAACTGCCCAGTGGCTTGGAATCACGCCTGGGACCTCACCCAGTCTGCCTGTGGTCACCTTTCAACTCTGTGCCTGTCCACTGCAGAGATGGGCACATCCCAGGAGGGCTTGGCAGGGACGCTGGGGCCTCTACATCCCTTACCCCCACCCCAATATGATGCCTTTAGAGGACTAACATTTGGAGCAGGTTGGAGCCCATCCCAAGATACCAGGATCTCTTCATCCTCAGCCCAAGTTGGTCTGCAATAACCTTGGGCGAGGATGTTGCCAAGCCAGGGGTGACTGTGTTGTGTATCACTGGGGGTCAGTGGCAGAAGGAAGGAATTCAGATAATACGGTTACAGCTCCTCTGTTTCTGCTTAGACAAAGCTATCTTTCTCTGCCTCAGTTTCCCTCTCTTCACATCTCTGGGGATGCTGTAAAAAATAGGCAACTATAATAAAAATAATGGGAAGTGCCTGCGGCTCAGTGAGTAGAGTGCCGGCCCCATATACCGAGGGTGGTGGGTTCAAACCCGGCCCGGGCCAAACTGCAATAAAAAAATAGCCGGACGTTGTGGCGGGCACCTGTGGTCCTAGCTACTTGGGAGGCTGAGGCAAGAGAATCGCCTAAGCCCAAGAGCTGGAGGTTGCTGTGAGTTGTGACAGCACTCTGCCAAGGGTGACAAAGTGAGACTCTATCTCTAAAAAAAAGAAAAAATATATAATAAAAATAATGACTTCATCACCAGGAACAGAAAGATGGAAAGAAATCAGGAGATTCCCACTTAAACTTCCAGGCAGGCTCACTGGCCTCAGGCCCCACCCACCCCTTAGACCCAAAAGCTAGAGACTGAACCCCAGGAGCTTCTGCGATCATTTGTGAATTTAGAAAGATATTAAGAAGCAGAAGCAAGAGAAAGGGTATCTACGAGGCCCTACCCACATGATAATTACATATTTTTGTTTATTATTAAAATAACTTTTATTTTATTTTATTTTGGCCACCACATATCAAATATACTTTTTTTTATTGTTAAGGATTCATTGAGGATACAAAGAGAATAACTTCATTTTAAAAATTAATCTTCTGTCCACTCAAATACAAACAGGTCTCTCTTAACGTGATCTGAATATAAGCATCATTTCTGGCACCAAAATCGTCCCCTTTACAGAGAATCCGCCACAGAAAGAACAAGAGCACAGGGTTTCCTCCCAGGGCCAGGAGGAGCCTGGGGAGTTGGGGCTGGGCATCACTGATCCACGCCCCTCTCACACATGCCACAGCCACAGCATGGAGTGAAGTCAGTCCTTCCCACCCCAGAGCTGGCCAGGCCAGACCAGGGCCTCTCGGGTTAGGGCAGCAGGCACAGCCCGGCAGCCCTCTGGGGAGATCCCTCGGTCACCTCCCCCTGTCCTCCAGACCAGCCTCTCATTGGCTATGGGAAAGCTAGGGGGCAGAGAAGTTGTGGATGAGCGCCCAGGGCCAGGCAGGACCGAGGAAGCCCGACTCACCTGCCCTGCCTCCCCAGGACTTGGCTCGGCTTTTTGATACAGGCAGGGAAGAGTCTGTTTCCAGGCAGCAAAAGATGAGGGGCTCTTGGGGGGGGGTTCTTGCCTTGAGGAGCCAAAGGAGCGAAGAAAGGTCAGGGCATGAGAGTCCGCTTTCGGGCAGGGAGTGTAGGGAAGGGGACAAGGACCCCAGCCCCCAGCCCCACAATCCTCAGGCAGCCGGAAAAGGCAGAAGACCAACAGACGGGCCTGCTGGGAGGGTTTCCTCCCTGGCAGACAGAGGGCAAGGACCGCAGACGAGTCCCACAGTTCTTTCAAGAAGCCTGAGCCAGACGTATTAATGCTTCAGGGGGATCTGGGTGGCTTGTGCACATGAGAGGCCAAAAGGAGGGTTGATGCGGGTGGAGTACAGGGCCTTCACTTGGGGGAGCAAGGTGGAGGTGGTGCTGCAGCATGAAAATCTTAGCATTCCAACAAGGATTGGTGAGGTGGAACAGGGAAAATAAACTCCTTTCACCAAATCTAATTTCCAGTTATGTTAGTCCAGCAGCGGAAACACAAGACACATCTAAACAACTCCATTGGGGGGAATTGGCACCCAGGCTCAGTGGTTAGGGCACCAGCCCATACACCTGGGCTGGCAGGTTCAAACCTAGCCCGGGCCTGCTAAACAACAATGACAACTATAACAAAAAAATAGTCAGGCCCTGTGGCAGGTGCCTGTAAGTCCCAGCTACTCAGGAGGCTGAGGCAAGAGAATCGCTGGAGCCCAAGAGTTTGAGGTTGCTGTGAGCCGTGATGCCACAGCACTCTACTGAGGGCAACATAATAAGACCCTTGTCTCAAAAAAGAAAAAAAGAAACAACTCCATCGGGGAAGGTTTGAGGAGGAGGCCGGAGGGAGGAGTCCACAGAGCACCTCTGTGACCCTGTCTCTCCTCTGCTCTAGAATCTGTGGCCCCGTCACTCAGAGGATAAAGTCCAAACTTCCCAAGCACATATTCAGCCTCTAAACACTTGGACCTCCCCAAGGGAGGTCCCCTTTCAAGTGCCATTGCAGTCCTGGTGACCACCAAACTGATCAGCTCATTGCCCCCACTGCCCACTCCTCCCCCAGCACCATGTACACACCAACCGCTCTCCCTCCCAGAAAGCACCATGTGATGAACTGTCTTTGATAACCTGGAATCCCAGCTTCCTCCCTGACTAACGGGGGGACTCTGAGGAGACCCTTGATTACTGAGCTTATTTTCCTCACCTCCCCAGAGCATTCACTACCTTTTGTTCTCAGTGGTCTTGTATTTACTGACCTGTAGTGTTATTTGCTTTCTGATGGCAAGAGCCTGTCAGGTCACTGTACCAGAATTGCTGCCCTGTGACATCTGCCCTCTGTCCCACCTGTCTTCAGGAGATAACAGAACAGCTACTGAGGCTTGGCACCTGTGCTCAGTGGTTAGGGCGCTAGTCACATACACCAGGGCAGGCAGGTCTGAACCCAGCTCAGGCTTGCTAAACAACAATGACAACTGCAACAAAAAAAGAGCCAGGCTTTGTGGCAGGCGCCTGTAGTCCCAGCTACTTGGGAGTCTAAGGCAAGAGAATCTCTTAAGCCCAAGAGTTTGAGGTTGCTGTGAGCTGTGAGGCCACAGCACTCTACCAGGGGTGACACAGTGAGTGAACCTCTGTCTCAAAAAAAAAAAAAAGCATTTCCTCCTCTGGGTCTTACAGGTTGGGTCTGTATTGGTGGCTCTCAGAGACCCAGCACAGCCTGGGTTTCCCTGCATAGCCCTGGAGCACCAGGGGGCAGAACCGTGGGGGTGCACATCACAGCCTCCCATCAGCCCCTAGCTTGGAGGCGAGCAGACCAGAGGCGTAGGCAGATGCCACCTGCACATTATGGCACCTTGCTGGAGGAAGTGTTCAGACCAGAACAAGGAAGAAGTGACAGCTGGGAGGGGCTCCCTGGGTGAGGGAGCAGCAGGGCCCAGCTTGAGAACCGGTTATCAAGGGTGTGGCTCTACAGAAAGCTTCCTGCCACATCTCCCTCCCTGCCAACTTTGGAGAAAGAGAGAGGCACTCTTGGAAACAGATTTGGCAAGTTCCACAGCTAGCTGCTTCAACAAAAAGCTGGGGAAGACGCTGATACCAGAACTAGAGTTTTAAGCATCAGGAAGAACACTACCAGACCACAGAGGCTGAGATGTGGGGGGGAGGTGTCAAGATGGAAGGCACTGGCCAGGCACGGTGGCTCACGCCTGTAATCATAGTACTTGGGAGGCCAAGGTGGGCGGATTGCCTGAGCTACAGGTTGAGACCAGCCAGAGCAGGACCTCATCTCAAAAAAAAAAAAAAAGCCAGGTGTTGTGACTGATGCCTGTAAGTCGCAGCTACTTGGGAGGCTGAGACAAGAGAATCGTTTGAGCTCAAGAGTCTGAGGTTGCCGTGAGCTGTGATGTCACAACACTCTACCGGGGTGCAGCAAAGTGAGACGCTGTCTCAAAAAAAAAAAAAAAAAAAAAAAAAAAAAAAAGATGGAAAGCTGAAAAGCACCATCAGCTAGAGGGGAGAACCCCCTTGAAGGCCTAGGGCGGCCATCATGTGTGCTCTGGTGCCCTCTGGTGGGAATATGTGGTAAGCACATACGGGCTTGCAATGGGTTTCACCCAGGCTAGTAACCCTTTGCTTTTTCTCTTCTGCCGGCACCGCCCTTTCTGGAAATGACACCTTCAAAACCACAGGCACACTTGGGCAACACATCAGTTGTGGATACCATGAGAATCACCTCCCAACACCACAAAGGAACTGGCTTATTACACAATTAATATACTTGTCTGATCCTGAGCAAATGTCAATATTTACTCATTGAAATTTGACTCATCCACACTAGAAGAAAAAAAAAATAGCTCCCTAAGTTGTCTGTATCTCTGATTTTTATTATTACCTCTTGGGATCCATATCTGGAATCCTTGGAGTTTCTAACCCACCCACCAACTAATGTCATAAACCTTCATGGGAATTAATCCTATAGGGAATTGTGAAAGTACAGCGTGGGCTCAGCGCCTGTAGTACAGTGGTTACAGTGCCAGCCACACACACCGAGGGTGGTGGGTTCCAACCCAGCCCGGGTCAGCCAAAACAATAATGACAACTGCAACAAAAAATAGCCGGGCATTATGGTGGGTGCCTGTAGTCCTAGCTACTCGGGAGACGGAAGCAAGAGAATTGCTTAAGCCCAAGAGTTTGAGGTTGCTGTGAGCTGTGATGCCAGGGCACTCTACCCAGGGCAACATAGGGAGGCTCTGTCCCAAAAAAAAAAAAAGAAAGTAAGGAGAGTGGGCCAGAGTCATTCATTCACTCACCCACTCACTCGTTCAGTAAGAATTCATTAAGTACCTCCTTTGTCCCAGCAAGGCAGTGAGGATGTCAAGAGATGGCCATGCCACTGTGCTAAGTACACAGGTAACCCCCCAGCCATGCTTTCTACAAGTTTCATGACATTGAATAAGTTATTTGCTTAGTCTCAGTTTCTCGTTATTTACTAAAACACTTAGGGATGATAGTACCTCTTCATAGAGGTGCTGTGAGGAGTTAATGAGATACCAGACTAATACACTTAGCTCTTAGAGTGGCCACTGCTGGTACTGACGTACAGAGCGGCACCAAGTCTGGGAGCACATGTGGATGCATAAGACGTGACTCGTGGACATTTCACGACGATACATAATGAAATGAGATTGTCTGTTTCTAGACTGAATGGCACCCTGTGTTGCCTCGAGTTTTCAAAGTGTGGTCCCCAGACCAACAGTATTAGCATAACAAAATCTAGACCCTTGAATCAGAAACCCTAGGGGTAGGGTCTAGAAATCTGTGCTTCTGGGCGGCGCCTCTGGCTCAGTGAGTAGGGCGCCAGCCCCATATACCGGAGGTGGTGAGTTCAAACCCAGCCTCGACTGAACTGCAAAACAGAAAAATAGCCCGCCGTTGTGGCGGGCACCTGTAGTCCCAGCTATTCAGGAGGCTGAGGCAAGAGAATCGCCTAAGCCCAGAAGTTGGAGATTGCTGTGAGCTGTGTGACGCCACCGTACTCTACTGAGGGCAATAAAGTGAGACTCTGTCTCTACAAAAAAAAAAGAAATCTGTGCTTCCATAAACCCTCCAGTGATCTTGATACATGTTCAAGTTGGAGAATTACTGATCTAAGGGGGAAATGGCACAAGTCAAAAAAAAATTATAATCCAGGTGGGAGCTTCCCTGAAGAAGTGATGTCATGGGAGAATACTGAAGGATGAACAGGGTTCACAGATGGACATGAGCCAAGTGGGGGGAGGGATTAGCACTCCCCAAGGCACGGAAGGCGGGCACATGCTGAGGGAAACACAGTGGCCTGGTTAGAGAAGAGGGTTACAGAGCTAGTGAGGAGGATGGGGGTGAGACTAGGAAGGAAGGCAGTGGCCAGATTACAAAGCCCTTTAAATGCCTGAATAAGGAAGTTAGATTTTTATCCTTTAAGTGATGGAATACATGGAAGGCTTCTAAGGGAGAATGATAAAACCAAATTGGTATTCTAGAAAAAAATACTCTTGCAGCATTGTGGCCTGGAGGCAGGAAGATTGCTGGGAATCCTTCAGAATGATCCAGGTGAAAGTCCCTGTGGGCATGAAGTCAGGCACTGGCTGTGGAAATGATGGGAAGCGGGTGGGCTGAGAGGTATCTAGGGGGAGCACTGACAGGACGCACAGGGGAGGGGAGAGAAAGGGAAGGACTGAGGATACCTGTGAGCTTCTGCTTTGGTGGTAACTAACAAAGATGGAACAAGTGTAGAGAAGGTGGTGAGAGTGTCTGGACACACGGAACTGAGGGAGCTCAAAAGAAAGCTCTGGGCTGGGAGCTAAAGCAGGAACTAATTAAGCTTCTGCTGTTTTTCTCCCAATGTTTTTCACTCACTCATTCATTCATTCATTTTGGTGAATACTTGATTGTCATCATGTACCAGAGAGGTTCTGGGACAGAGTGGAAAACAAAATAGCCAGAATCTGCTCTTGGGGATTACATGGCAGTGGGGGACCACCAGCAGTATATAAGTAAAGAAATACCACATATACAGGGTGTCCATAAGTTAATGTGCAATTTAAAATAGTTGGACTTTATGGACACCCTATATAAACAACAAAATCTCAGGTAGTGGTGGGTGCTAAGAAAATAAGAGTGACTGAGGGCCAGGCATGGTGGCTCATGTCCATAATCCTAGCACCTTGAGAGGCCAAGGTCAAGAGGATTACTTAAGGCCTGAGCAACATAGTAAGACCCCATCTCTCAAAAAAATAAATCAGCAGGGTGTGATGGCACATATCTGTAGTACCACTACTTGGGAGGCTGAGGCAGAAGGATTGCTGGAGCACAGGAGTTTGAAGGTGCAGTGAGCTATGATGATGCCACTGCAGTTTAGAGTGAGTGACAGAGGAGACCCTATCTGAAAAATAAAATGACTGAGAGGTAGGGGGGGAACTTCAGATGGAGTAGTCAGACAAGGCCTCCCTGAGGAGGTGACACTTGGCCTAAATGATAAGTAGGAGCCAGAGGTATGAAAATGGGAGAAAAGCACCGCCAGGCAGAGGGAACAACAAGTGCAAAGGTCCTGCAGTGCTGATGAGTTTGACATGGTGAGGGAAAGGAAAGATGAAAGTCAGGGTAGGCAGGGGGTTCACACCTGTAATCCTAGCACTCTGGGAGGCTGAGGTGGGTGGATTGCTTGAACTCACGAGTTCAAGACCAGCCTGAACAAAAGCAAGCCCTGTCTCTACTAAAAATAGAAAAACTGAGGCAAGAAGAGGATCGTGCCCAAGAGATGGAAGTTGCTGTGAGCTATGACACCATAGCACTCTACCCAGGGCAATAGCATGAGAATCTGTCTCAAAAAAACGAGAAAGAAAAGGGGAGGGAAGAGAAGCGAAGGAAGAGTAGCTGGCCAGGTGTGGAACAGGAAATTAGAGAGGCAGACAAGAAAATGTTTAGCGACTGATGAGATGGAGTGATACATGTGAAAGTGCTTAGTAAATCATCCCCAAAACCATGTACATCATGGAATATTAAGATGGTTTCTGTAAGAAGGAGAAAAGAAGAAATTCTTGACTGACACAAGAAGGATTTCCAGGGCGGCACCTGTGGCTCAGTGAGTAGGGTGCCAGCCCCATATACCAAGGGTGGCAGGTTCGAACCCCACCCCTGCCAAACTGCAACAAAAAATAGCTGGGCCTTGTGGTGTAGTCCCAGCTACTCAGGATGCTGAGGAAAGAGAATCGGCTAAGCCCAAGAGCTGGAGGTTGCTGTGAGCTGTCACTCCAAGGCTCTCAACCAACAGCGACAAAGTGAAACTCTGTCTCTAAAAAAAAAAAAAAAGAAAGATTTCCATTCAAGTTTAGGCTATACACTCAGGCTGTAATAGCCATTTTTTATAATAATAATTTCTAAAACATATAATTTTTAAAAAAAAAAAAAAAAAAAAAAAAAAAAGTAAATTTGTTTTGCTTTTGTTTTGCTTTAAGAATATTGTTAACAGCCAAGCTGGTGTAAATGCTGGCAGATCTTGAGGCAGAGGATGGAAAGATGACCTCTTTTGGTATAGAAGGAATATTTCAAAGCAGAGAGGGAGGGAAAGAGGATGAGATGCCGGTCCCCTTTCCCAGGCTGGACTGGGGCTCTCTGGAGGTCCCAGGGCTCCAGGCAGCGAGAGCAGTAGTGCTCCACCATCCCTGCAGAATCTGAGGCCAGACCAGACGGGAAGGCCCACAGGTCTGAACACGCCAAGTGCATGGGAACCTCACCCATGGGAACAAAGCCAGGATCCAGCCCATCTGTGAGATGGCCAAGGCAGAGGAAAGTGAGTCCAACTGGATAGCTATGGACCACCCCCAGCCCAAACAGCAGTGTCTTCTGCTTCCAAGGTTAAATCCAGGGCAACTTCCCAAGGCATACCTTTA
The DNA here is from genome assembly GCA_963574655.1 of Perodicticus potto. NCBI lineage: Eukaryota > Metazoa > Chordata > Mammalia > Primates > Lorisidae > Perodicticus > Perodicticus potto. Next base: position 29,708 of record CAUYRH010166392.1, on the reverse strand, counting down.
GCCCTAATGGAAAGTAAGGGCTCCCCTAGCCCATGGAGGTGCCCAACCAACTCCTTAGAGGAACACATACTTGCCATCCCCAGAATCACAAATGCCACAGTCCATTAGAGCCATAATAGAGCTGGCCTTGCCACCCCTGGCCTGATGTCCTCACACCTTCCCTTTCCTCTGGCTCCACATCCCACCTCTCATGGAAACGCACGGCTCTGTCTCCTTACCCCGAATCTTTGTCCCATGTGTATAGAACAGCCTCTTTCTTTGGCTTTGTTAAGCCATCTCCTTCCCACCTGTACAGCCCAGCCCAACACTCCACCCACCCCACCCAAAAAACATCCCATGACACTGGCTGTTGCCCAGGCCAACATAGACATGCACACAGACACACACTCCTGTCTGTATCTGACACTCTCCTGGCCATTCACAGACACAGCGATGCCCTCCGTGAAAACCAGACTCTTTAACCATCGCCCCTCCTGAGGAGGCACGAGAGGCAGGAGTGATAAGGAAGAAAGCAGCACCAACTGTGACATCAGAGAGGAAACTCCATCTTACTCACTTGATGAAATACACAGCTCCTTCCTGAGTGGAATCCATCTCCCAGCCCTTGGGCAAACCTGTGAGGAGGCAAGATCACAAAATGAGATACCCTGGAATCAACCATTCTCCCAACTCGGCCCCATAAACCCGATCTCAGGAGGAATGGGACGGGACCGGGAGAAATATGTAAGCCAGCAGAGTTCAAGCCAACCATTCCACCCTTTTCTGTCTTGTTATGTCTATCACCCAAATTCACAGCCAATAAAGGAGAGACTGGGGAGTTGAAAGGATGTCCCATGTCCGCGAGCAGTGAAGTGGCCAAACCAACCACTGTCTGGCAGGATACACTCATTCATTCAACAAACCTTTGCTGAGCATCTGCTATGCTCAGGCCCTGTGCCAACTCCCAGATCAACAGTCAACACACAGATGGTGTGGTGCCTCAGGAGGATCCAGAAGCAGTAGGTCACTTGCCCCAGGATTCACAGGTAATTAGCACCCAAAGGCTGCCTAGGACTTATCTCCAAATCCCAGGCCAAGTGTTGTTAGCAACAGGCTCTGCTGCTTCTGGACAAGACACCAAGGACCTGAAAAATCAGTCCCAGGAAAATGGAGAGACTTTTTGGGTTGGTTTTTTTTTTTGAGACAGAGTCTCACTTTGTTGCCCTTGGTACAGCGCTGTGGTATCATAGCTCACAGCAACCTCCAACTCTTGGGCTTAAGTGATTCTTTTGCCCCAGCCTCCCAAGTAGCTGGGACTACAGGCCAGCTTTTTTTTTTTTTTTGCAGTTGTTTAGCTGGTCCGGGCCAAGTTCGAACCTGCCACCCTTGATGTATGTGGCTGGTGCCATAACCACTGTGCCACCACGGGCGCCAGGCCTCAGCTATTTTTAGAGACTAGGTCTCACTCTGGCTCAGGCTGGTGTCAAACTCATGAGCTCAGACAATCCACCTGCCTCGGTCTCTCAGAGTGCTAGGATTACAGGCATGAGCCACTGCACCAGGCCTGACTTTTTGACTTTTCAAAAATTATTCTTAATAGCATCTCTGAGAAACATTGCCCATGGAAATGCTCAGAGGAGATTCTTGAAGTAAGTAAAGGCCAGATAGCTGAGGAAGCCAACCTTGGCTGGGAGGTGCCTAGGCAGTCCCCACAGGTGAGTACAGCACCTGTCTCCAAAGATCACACTGCTAGGCACAGTGTCATCCTGACATTCTCCTGAAACAGCCACCATGGCAAAGGAGGGGCCTTTGGGGAGTCCCAGGAGAATCCACTATCAGAGGGCAGAAGAGACAGGGAGCTGGTAGGGGCAGTTCCTTTGGGGATGCAAGACCTCACGTCCCCTAGCTAACATGTTAGAAAACAGGTAGGGACTTTCTTGACCTTTCTGGTCTATCCAAATACCTGCCTTGTGCATGAAGTTTTACAGAACATAGCTATTAACTGTTGGTCCGAACATCTCCTGCCATGTCATCAGCTACCCTGGGGCACAAGCTCCTGAGATCAAAGCCTGGGTCCTGCAGACTGGTGGGTCCAGTTTTTATTACATATTTTATTAACCTATATTTATCAGGGGTCAGTATTTCCCAAATTGCTGCTGCTGATAATGCGGCCACTTCAGCTTAGCAAGCCCAGCTCCCCTCCTTGGACTCAGCCCAGAGAAAGGTAACACCAGCTACCCCTTGGTGAGCACCACTTTCCTCTAAGCCGCACACACTGCCTCTGCTAGCACATTTAATCTGCATAGCAACATTATATAATATGTGTCAGCCTACACATTTTTGCAGATGAGGAAACTGAGGCCCAGATAGGTTAATCAACTTGTTTAAGGACACACAGGAAGTGTCTGGGCTAGGATATGAGTTCTGGTACATTGCCTCCAAAGCCCACACTCTTTTCTCTGTGCAGCTCCATAAATGCCACTTGTTCCCCTCTGTCCCTGTGGGAGGACACTGTCATTCGGAAGGGTGTAGGTTGGCAGCCTCCCCAAGCAGAGGGATCCCTATTGGGTCAGAATCATAAATAATCCTCCCACTGTGATGTGCCTGGGAAAGAGGCCAGTGTGGATTATGTCCCCTGCCTTTTTCTAGCAACTTCCCTCCACACTGCCCTCTCTGCCCGGGCAACACCAAGAGCGCTTATATTCCTGTCCAGGCGGAGTGCCCGCTGAGGCAGCTGCCTTCCCGGCAAGCTTTGGGGGCATCTTAACCCCTTCCCAGCCTTGGACAACCAGTTGGCTATAGCCCAGAATGAAAGAATTGGCTTGTGGGCTCTTATTCATCCTCCAGTCTTACCTAGGGTGATAATGACATGGGCAGATTCAAGCTATAAACAGGTGAAACACTGAAGGTGACAACCTGGCAGGAAACAGCCCTGGCCTTGGGGAGTGACACTCTGCTTCAAGTTAGAAACAGCAGTGACAATAACAACAGTAGTTACCTCCACTTTTAGGGCAAGCTCTCTTGTGTAATCCTCGCTACTACCTTCTACCGTTCGGAATCCTCTCCCCATCCCACAGATGAAGAAGCTAAATTCCGGAAGAAGCGAACCCCTCGCTCCAGACCACACTGATAAAAAGTAGAGCCAAGATTCATCTCAGGGCTCCCTGCCTCCAGAACTTGTGCATTTAACCACGACACCACTTTATTAGCCAAGTGGCCTGGAGCCAGGCGCTTCCTTGCTGCTCTTCAATTTTACTACCATAAAATGAAGAAGCTGGACTCCATGATCCCTGAAGTCTCTTCCAGTTTTAAAAACACAATAATTTCAGCCAAGAATCTAACAAGAAATAGGCTCTTAAAAATCAAGGCTTTAATCCGATGTGCTGGCTGTGCCCCATAAGTGACCACGGCCCCTGCCACCCAGTGCCTGGGCCTGGTCAATGGAAGAGCTGGAAGATGGGAGGGGCGGGAGAGCTTCCCACGGAGGCTCACCCTCCCTCTTACCGACCTGGGCTGGCGCTGTGAGGAGGATGACCTGTTGTTGGCTTGAAGTGCCCCAGGCCTCCGATTCTTGGCATCTCCGCCTCTTCACCTCAGACTGAAATCCTTTCCTTTGTTTTTTCTATTGTTGTTGTTATTGTCGGGTTTTTGTTTGTTTGTTTGGTTGGTTTTGTTTTTTGAGACAAAGTCTTGCTTTGTCACCCCAGATAGAGCACAGTGGCATCATTACTGCTCACTGTATCCTCAACCTCCTGGGCTCAAGTGAATCCTCCTGCCTCAGCCTTCCAAGTAACTAGAACTACAGGCGCCCACCACATGTGGCTAAGTATTTTTTATTTTTGGTAGACACGGGGTCTCAGGCTTCCTCAAGCTGGTCTTAAGCTCCTAACCTGAAGTGATCTTCCCACCTTAGCCTACCAGAGTGCTGGGATTATAGGTGTGAGCTGCTGCACCTGGCCTCTTTCGGTTATTGACCTAGATGTGTCCTTCCTTTCCCACTCCCTGAGGTCCCTGTGGGCTAGCAGTGGTGTCTTTGCCATAGTAACCGACCAGTGTTTCTCTTGTCCCCTTTCTTTTACATATCTCTCCAGTGAGAAGGAGTTCTTACTAGCCATGTGGGGCTATTTAGGCTTAAATTAATTAAAATTAAAAATTCAGGTCCTCAATAGTGCTAGAAACATTTTAATTGCTCGGTGACACATGTGGTTCGTGGCAATTGCATTGGGCCGCACAGATAAAGAAGCTTCCTGTCTTCTGTGTATGACATACGGTTCTAGGGTCCAGCCAGCGCTGTCTGGCTTCTTCTGGCCAGTTCAGGAGACCTCAAAACAGAGGGGACTTGCTGATTGGGCAGAGGGATGAGAGAGGTGTGAAATCTTTGTTCTTAAAGGTCTGTCCCAAATACTAATCATAGAGGTTAGAAGCTTAGAGAGGCCTTGAGGGGAGCACCAACCCTCTTTCAGTATCCCCCAGGGTGGCAGTTCAAACACTGAGTCCAACCATGGAGAGAGGCAAAATTGAGAAGCAAAGTTAAGACAAAGGGTTCCTGCTGCCCCCTCAAGCTATTGCAAAGGTGGGGACAGACAGGTTCCTTACCTGGGCCAAAGGAGTGTCCACTCTGGATGGGTGATTTCGTACTAGGGTGTACCCAGCTGGTTGACTTTTCCTCATCACTATAAAAAGACCAATAAGAAAGTGTCAGATATAAGACAGGCTTCCCGGGCAGTGCCTGTGGCTCAAAGGAATAGGGCGCTGGCCCCATATACCAGAGGTGGCCGGTTCAAACCCAGCCCTGGCCAAAAACTGCAAAAAAGAAGACAGGCTTCCCTGAGCAGGACACTCATTTCCAAATTCACATCGGCACTGATTATCCAACCCCAGACAGTTGAGAAGAGGGCGTCACGTGCCATTCATTCATTCACGTGCACAAAGGATTTACTAAAAAGACTCTGAGGACTCAGAAATGAGTATCTGATCCCTGATCTCAAAGATCGTACCAACCTCTTGTACACAGAGGTAACAACATAATGTGCAGGAAGTTTAATTCCTGTTATGCTTTCTGTGTGCACAGAAAACGCATTACCATGGCACAGACAAGAGTGCTAACGGGGACGAGGTGGTTAAGAAGAAGCATGAAGGCTTCACCAAAGAGGTAACATTTGAGGTGATTGCTGAAGTCAGGTGGAAAGAACGGGATGATCCTTAACTGGCAGCTTCTCTAACTGGTAAGAAGAGGAGGAAGCTGAGTGAGCCAATAGTCCTCGGGTGTCTACAATGCCACGTATTTTCATTCACAATATTCTCTCACAGTAGGAATTTTACAGATTGTGAATGGGAGGTTCAGAAAATTAAGTAATTTTCCCAAAATCATAACCAAAAAGTGATGAAGTCAAGATTCAGACCTAGATCTGTCCCCCACAAAACTCAAACTCTTTCTTTTTTTAGACAGTCCCACTATGTCAACCTCGGTAGAGTGCCGTGGTGTAGCAGCTCACAGCAACCTCGAACTCTTGAGCCTAAGCGATTCTCTTGCCTCAGCCTCCCAAGTAGCTGGGACTATAGGCGCCCACCACAATACCTGGCTATTTTTCTGTTGCAGTTGTCATTGTTGCTTAGCTGGCCTGGGCTGGGTTCGAACCCACCAGCCTCGGTGTATGTGGCTGACTCCGTAACCACTGTGCTACGAGCGCCGAGCCCAAACCCAAACTCTTTCTAATACCTCACACCCAGCAAGGTTGGAGTGCGCCCCAACAATGCCAATCCTCTCGGCTTGTTGTCTGATGGCAGATGAGCCTATTGACATTTCTCAACCCCTACCAACCAAGTGACACACACTTTCCAGAGCCAGATGTGACCCAGCATGAAGCAGGCACCTGACCTGGCCAATGCAGGTATATGGAAGACAGGACTCTCAGATCACCTGGGTCATCCTGGCATTAGGGTGGAGCCTTGGGACCCAGGACAAGACTCCACTTGATGGAGGTATAATTGGCATACAATAAACTCCACTGAGAAAGACTCCACTAAATCTTTATCAAGGTAAGATAGGAGACAGACTACAAAGTGTACAATTTAATAAGTTTTGACATACTTGTATGTATATACCTGTGAAACTATCCCCCATATCAAGAAGTGAAGCCCTGGTGGCACCTATAGCTCAAGCGGTTAAGGCGCCAGCCACATACACCAGAGCTGGTGGGTTCAAATCAGGCCCGGACCTGCCAAACAGTGACAACTACAACCAAAAAATAGCCAGGCATTGCGGCAGGTGCCTGTAGTCCCAGCTACGCAGGAGGTTGAGACAAGAGAATCGCTTAAGCCCAGGAGTTTGAGGTTGCTGCGAGCTGTGACGCCACAGCACTCTACCCAGGGTGATAGCTTGAGGCTCTGTCTCAAAAAAAAAAAAGAAGTGAAGCCCTGTAACTTTCTCTGTGCCCTTTATAATTCCTCCCTCCCTCATCTCAGCTCTTAGTATCCTTACCCTAACCCAAGTAAAGACTGATCTACTTTCTGTTATTATAGATTCTTTTACATTTTCTGGAGTTTGTAAAGGTTTATATAAATGGAATCATACAAGCCAGACTTCTTTGCCTGACTTTCCTTTCTTCCCTTCTCTCTTTCTCTCATGTTGTAGGGTGTGTTTGCAGTTGGCTCCACGTTATTGCTGAGCAGCACCCCGTGGCAGGACGTCGCAGTGTGTTCGTCCGTTCACCTGTTGATGAACCTACGGGTGCTTTTCAGTTTCAAGCCATTACCAAGACAGTTGCCATGAACATTTGTGTACAAGTGTTTGAACATACACTTTTTTCCTCCCTCTCGATTCCACTGATTTTCTCTAGTGTGGGACACCTGCTACAGGAAGAGATTTCCCAGCTGACCTACCCCTCTAATGAACAAAGAAACACGTCACTATTGTAGGAACCCTAGAGCCCTGGAGCCATTGGGAGCCGTTGGAGAAGACCTCTAACATACTGGTCTTGGCCTTGATCCAAAGGAGAGGAGCCAACAAAGGGAAGGTATACGAGTGAAATTCAGCCATGCCCCCATCCCCTTACATCTCCTCTTCAGCTACTTTGAGACTTTCTAGCCCCGACTCTCCCCTTCTCTCACACTGCTGGCTCTCTCCAACTGCCCACCTATCTCCTCCCTCCTGGATGTCATGGAGAACCCCACCACACCCTGACTTCCCAACACAACCCTCCACTTCCTCTCCCCTTGTCAGCCCCTGGCCTAGAACAAAGCGTCAAGTTGTCAGTGTCTACTCCAGCACTGGGCCGATGAGGAAACTGGAACTGGACCACATATCCAGTCTCCAAGCTTAGCTGGGCCCTGAGTGCCCCCAAGAATCTCCTCTGAGGTTCCCAGTCAGGTGCCATTTGAAGGGTGTTCCAAGGCTTTCCCACCAATCTCAAGGCTTAGACCTGCCCTTCCTACCCAGATCTGATCTCTCTCTTTTTTTTTTTTTTCAGAGACAGAGTCTCACTTTATCGCCCTTGGTAGATTGCTGTGGCGTCACACAGCTCGCAGCAACCTCCAACTCCTGGGCTTAGGTGATTCTCTTGCCTCAGCCTCCTGAGTAACTGGGACTACAGGCGCCCTCCACAACGCCCGGGTATTTTTCTGTTTTGCAGTTCAGCCGAGGCCGGGTTTGAACCCGCCACCTTTGGTATATGGGGCTGGCTCCCTACTCGATGAGCCACAGGTGCCGCCCCAGGTCTGATCTCTTAATAGAAGAAAAAAATAGAAAACATTAGGCAGGAGCTTTCCCAATACACCCAAGCATCCTACTCCCCAAATTTACCCACATTCTCACCTATCCTTTAATCCTATCTCCCCATTAGAGAAGAGGTGGCCTTCTCCTATGAAGGCGAGTCCCTCTTCCTGGGTGATACTTCATGACCTCTCCCATCTTCTGTAGTTCCTCATTCTCCTGAGAAGCCCAGATTTGAATCTGACTTTTCTCCCTGTGGGACCCATCCCTTTACCCTCCTTTCCTGCTTGTGTCTTCTGTAGTCTCAGCATTCCCTATCTCACACTTCTCTTCTTCCTGACTAAACATCCTGCCTGGAAACTAGTCTCCCCCAGCTCTTCCCACTTTCCAGCATCTCATTCACCCATCTTCTACAGTCTGGTTTCTGTTCCCATCCTCCCACTTTCCTTGGGAAACTACTTTCCTAAATCCAGTACACACTTTCCAATCTTCAGCCCATTTGGCTTTTCTAAAATCAACATTGTTGAATTTCTTGCTTCTTAATATCCCTCTTCCTTGCCTTCTGGAGTGGCACTCTACCCTGGTCCTGGCACCACCCAACTCTCGGACTTTTTGGTCTTACTTTACCCCAGCCTCTCTTTCTTAATCCCTTCTTAAGGCTGGAGCTGCCTGAGAACCCTCCTGGTTTCTCCCTCACACACTGCTGTGGCTCTACTCCACTTGATGACTCCTAGGACTCTATTTCCAGCCCAGGCCTCTTTCTTCCACCCCTGTCCTGTACATCTGACTGTCTGCTAGACATCACTCCCTGAATGTCCCATAGGGACCTCAAATTCAAATGTGCTCCTCTTCCCATACTCCTGATCTCTGTCAAAGCCAGCTAGAAATTCTGAGATTCATCTTTGATTATCTTCCTCTCCCCTCCCCAACCTTCAGGCAGTAGATGAACACTCTTAATTCTGTTCCTAAAGATTTCTCCCATCTCTCCCTCCTCTTCACCTCTGTTCTCACCACTTGAATTCAGATCCCTGTTGGCTGTCTCCCAGATTTTCAAAATTGCTTCCTAACTGCTTGCCACACATCAGGTTTCTCCCCCCACTTGCCACTCAAGCTTAAAATCATCATCCATGGAGCTGCCAGAGGGACGGTTCTAAATGCTAACCTGACTATGTCAAATCCTTGTTTAAAATCTCCTTTGGGGGTTGGCGCCTGTGGCTCAACAGGCTAAGGCGCTAGCCACGTACACCTGAGCTGGAGGGTTCGAATCCAGCCCGGCCCGCCAAACAACAATGGTGGCTGCAACCAAAAAATGGCCGGGGGTTGTGGCGGGCACCTGTGGTTCCAGCTACTTGGGAGGCAGAGGCAGGAGATTCGCTTGAGCCCAGGAATTTGGGGTTGCTGTGAGCTGTGATGCCATGGCACTCTATCCAGGGTGATAGCTTGAGGCTCTGTCTCAAAAAAAATAAAATAAAATAAAATAAAATCTCCTTTGGGGGTGGCACTGGCCCCATATGCCAGAGGTGGCGGGTCCAAACCCAGCCCCAGGCAAATACTACAAAAAAAAATTAAAATCTCCTTTGGCTTCCCATGGCCTATAGGATGAAGGCCAATACTCCTGAGCCTCACGAATAAGGCCTCTCTCCAGCCTTCTATTTGCCTTGCCTCACCCTCTGCAGCGTCCCAGCATCCTCTGCTCCATCACCATGGAGCTCCTCTGGATGCTCCAGGAAACCTGTATCCCAGAACCCACCTGTGCCTTTCTTTCCATAGACCTCTGCTTCCAAAGCCCCCTCCACTCTTCTCTCTCCTCCAGAACCACCTCCTCCTTGGGGAGGCACCCCCTGGACTCCTGGAAAGCATGAGTTCTTTCCTCCCCATGTTCCTTTAGCATTGTGCAAACATCTCAAGAATGTATTATGTTACTTCATAAATGTTGATTGTTGCTTTCTCACTGCTACCTTAAAGGGAAAAAGCTGTATCATGTTTTCTCATCTCTAGTGCCTAGTGCTGCAGCAAACAAACAGTGGACACACAATAAAAGTTTAGAATGAAAGACGAAAAGAAGCTGAACAGTAAGCACGAGACTTGAGGAAGAAAGACCAGAATTAACCACTTCATCAGGACTTCATCAGAACTGTGAGTGGGGCTTGTAGAAATTCAGATGCTAAGGCCTTGCCCCAGATCTTCTGAATAGAAATCTCCCAAGGTGGGGGTCAGGAATCAGCTGTTTTAATAAGTTTCTGTGAACTAGAAAGTCCCAAGTTACTGACCGAGGGGACTCCAGTTTTAATATAAGAGAAAGTCCCTTATTAAAGAATCTGACCTAGGGTCAAGAACTTTAGTGGTGTTAATTTCTAAGAAGATAATATAATTGCAACATCAATTATGATAATGACGTTGATAATTACAGAAGAAAGGCCTTAAGCAAATGTGGAAACTGAGAAACACCAAAGAGGAGCCATTGCCTGACTGAGCCCTGGAGAAGACAGTCTGGTACAGGGGAAAAGCAGTGCAGGGGAGCCAGCACGTGCTGGGCTGAGTCCAGCTCTGATTAACGAGTGGTTTTCTCTCAGACCAGTATTTTCGATCTCTCTGGACCTCAGTTCCCCATCTGAAAAAAATGAAAGGGTTGCTTCCAAGTTTCCCTTCAGTGCTAATGTCTTGTGAGTGGCTTTCTTGAGGAAGGGAAAGCTTATCAAGTGTGGGCGACAGTCCAGGATGCTGTGCTTCTGGACGTGCTACATCATAGGGAGGTTTCTATCCTGGCAAAAGACGACTATAGTACAAGCAGGCCAAGAGAGAGCCAGCAGGGCCACTCGGTTATAATGAGATTTTGCCCAAGCCATTTTGGTTTATGAAATTAATATAACAGTGCTAATGCATTGCTAAGAAGAGCAACAGCGCTATCTCTCTCTCTCTGAAGAATGCTAAAAACACGGTGGGTGTCTTCTCTTTTGTCTGCACCAAAGCACCATAAAGGAACAGGAAGAGAGGAGAGGAGCTGCTGTCCTGGGGACACTATGTCTGGAGTGAGGGAATACCAAGAACGGAGTGATAGAGGCAGGGTCTCCTCATAAGTTGTCACTTAGCCCAAAGCTCCCTGTAGGAAAGTCTGAGGGTTGAGAGAGAAGACCCACCTCTGGCCCTTTCGGTGGAAAAAGCTGAAAAAAACTCCAGGCTGGGCATTGGTCTAGTCATCCTCCTGGGAACCTAGGCGGTGATCAGGGACAGGGGAAGGCCGGCACCTCCTCTGCCCTACCCTGCCATTCCAGGCTGGGGGAACGCTGGGCCCTTGCTGGACTTTGACCCATTGAGGAAAAGGCGGGAGACATATTCAAACAGGCATCGTGATAAACTTATTAGTCATGCCCGCTGTTCCAGCCACCGCTTCCCCCACCTTCTCCAGCTTGCCCCCAGCCCCGCCACCTTTCAAGTTGGACAACTTCAAAGGGAGAAAATGAGGGAAAATTTTAAAAGGAGGGAAAGACCAACGTACTTGATGAAGAAGATTCTCCCACCGCCGTCAACTCCGTAGGCCCACCGGCCTGGCAAGTCCAGCCAGTCAATCTCCTCGGCCATCTCCGTGTCCCCGCAGCCCCTCTCGAGCTCTGCGCCGGGACTCCAGGCTGGCGGGGGGCTTCCGACCCAGGACCCCCCACTTTCTGCCTCCTCCTAGAGGCCGTGATGGGGGAGGGGTCCGATGTGGGTCGGCCGGCTCACGACGTACCTTCTGGGTCCCTGGCAGTGACTTTGGCCTCTACCGAAGGCGAGCTGGCCGAAAGCCGGGCAGCGGGGAACAGGCAGGCACTTAACCCTGGCCCGGCCGGCAGCCCGAGCCCCAGACACCACCTGCCTCCTCTTCCACTCCAGGCTCCTCTTCGGACCGTCTCCTGAACTTTAATGACGGGCAATTAGTGCAGTGAGTAATTACGACGCCCCTCCTGCCGGGACTGTTAACGGGCAGCGCCCGGTCTCCGTCCCTCCTCGCTCTCCTACCCGTAGCCTGGCGGAGCCCAGCGAGCGGGAGCTGGAGCCCCGAGGATCCCTCCCCAAGGCAGCAGGTTGCAGTGTGTGAGCAAGGGGTGTTGCCTCTCTGCTCCGGGCTCCAGTCCCACACTTGAACCACCGGCCGGGTGAGCGGGGCGGAGTCAAGCGCGGCCTCGGAAGGTAATTCACAGCCCGGAGAATCCGCCGCAGCCCGGCGGCGCCCAAGTCCAAGCGCACGGTGCAGGGAACCAGTTAGACTAAGAGAGCTTTGAATCACGAACCTGAGGGACACGTCCAGCCAGCGAACGGAAATGGGAAAGTGATCAAACCTGGTTCTACTTGGTGGGAGGTTAGCAGAGGAACAAAGGTCAACCTCACGGAAGCGTGGCGTGGCTGCGAGCAGCGGTGAGGAGCCCTAAGAGCCTAGCTAAGATGTCAGCCTAATTAATCAAGCTAGTCCTAACCTTCGCTTCTGAGTACTTCCTCCAAGAAGCCTGCCGTGCGTGACTAAGTAGAATCACAGGGAGACCTTAAACACTGAGAAGTCAACAGCTTTTATCTCTCTTTTCTCCATTCCACCCTAACTTGCGCCAGAAATGGAAAAGGAAAAGGGGTGGAGAGGAGAGAAGGGAACGTTTCTGTGTACAGAATGCAGAGAGCAAGCATTCATCACTGTGGAATATCAAAAACGGTATTGCTGGAGCCCACAGTTCTGCCGTCTCAGGGTCTTTATCAAAGGTGAAGTCCATCCTGCTTTCCCAGCTTACTTAGGACCTGCCTGTGGGGTTCCAATTGAAAGCACAGCTGTCTCAAGCCATGTGTAAGACCCATGGGAATAATTAGACAGTGGAAGGCATAGCTTTTTGTCTTTAAAGGAGCCGATGTGTCCCATGACAGTTGGCAAGTATAGGTTCAGAGAATACACTAATTGTGAGCATTCTGATTGATTTGATCTCTGTTCCACTGAGGAAACTCTGATGCTTCAATGTCCACCCATGTGTCACCTCTTCCAGGGAGCCATCCCTGATATACTCCAGAAGGACTCGTATGTCTGTGTGTCATGACACCTTATGAATAACCATATAATGATATTTATCACACTGTAATTTGATCCGTGATTTATTCGTCTGCCTTCATCTTTGGGCTGTGTGCTCGTCAGGGCAGGCGCTCCATCTTATTCATCTTTACAGCCCCAGGACCTGCCTGGAGTGCCCAATCAATGTATAACAAATGCCTAATATAGTCATTACTGGGAACTATTCTTTTTTTTTTTTTTTGAGACAGAGCCTCAAGCTGTCACCCTGGGTAGAGTGCCGTGGCATCACAGCTAACAGCAACCTCCAACTCCTGGGCTCAAGCGAGTCTCTCGCCTCCGCCTCCCAAGTAGCTGGGACTACAGGCGCTCACCACAACGCCTGGCCATTTTTTTGGTTGCAGCCGTCGTTGTTTGGCGGGCCCAGGCTGGATTCGAACCCGCCAGCTCAGGTGTACATGGCTGGCGCCTCAGCCCGTTGAGCCACAGGTGCCCAGCCATATATATATTTTTTTTTTTTTGTAGAGACAGAGTCTCACTTTATTGCCCTTGGTAGAGTGCCGTGGCGTCACACAGCTCACAGCAACCTCCAAATCATGGGCTTAGGCGATTCTCTTGTCTCAGCCTCTCGAGTAGCTGGGACCACAGGCACCCACCACAGCGCCCAGCTATTTTTCTGTTTTTTTGCAGTTCGGGCGAGGTCGAGTTTGAACCCGCCACCTTTGGTATATGGGGCCGGCGCCCTACTCAATGAGCCACAGGCACCACCCAGGGAACTACTCTTAACTCTAACCACAATCCTGTACTTTATGACCTTATTTAGAGGCTGAATATAACCATCCACAACTTCAGGCAGGGGGGAGAGGAGACGATCATTCCAGAAAAAGAAATGGCCAGTGAGACTTCCCAAATGAAGGGATGGTGTGAGTTGTATAGGTCTGATAGATGATGAATCTGGAAGATGCCTCAGAGACACCTAGTCCAATCCTCTTACTTTAAACATGGGAAATGGAGAAACAGAGAAGGGAAGGGGCTGGTCAAAGTCACTCAGCAAGATGGTGGCTGAACAGGATCTGCCCATCAATGGCCCAGGCCAGAGCTCTTTCCATTACATCATTCTGACTCCAACACTGGAAACTAGTGCTGCCAACATATACAGGTTGATCTTGGGTGCCAGATCTAAGTTGAGTCCACTCTCCACAGCAGAAAAGAAGCAGAAACCCACAATACCCAACTCTTTTCTCCCTTTTCAAATTCCACAAATTTTTAGTAGATAACGTGGCATTTGATGGTAAAGCAGAGCTGCGCCAGAGAAACACAAAGAGAATCTAGGTGCTCCTTAATTCCTGAATTGGGTAAGGTTGGTGGATCAAAGAAGCAGAATGCTTGCCAGGCTCTAGTCCCCAGTCTCCAGCCATGTGAAACACCTGTAAGACTCATCCTGCTGATAAAGCATAGAGCCACCTGCCCAGCCCCTGTGATATCCAAGGATCTAAACTGCCAGAATTGCTGCCAAGATGCCTCAAGGGAAAATACCAACAACCAGAGCACTCCCAGTCCAACCTGAGCAACCAGTAAGGCAGGTGCTTAGGCTGAATGTGGGTGGAAATAGGGGACAAAATGACATATATTTGAAAACATGTATTGCACCGTTGTTCTTTGAGTTTCTGTTGATCTGTCCACAAGATTTTTGTCCTGTGCAATTTCTAATCTAGTATGGAGTTCCTAGAAACATTTACCTACACAAGAAAAGGACAGTGGTTGAGATTTGAAATGTTTATTACTCATTTGAAATAAGAAGTCAGGTTTGAAAATATTTTTCTAACTGTGGTGTATTCTCGCTAGGATTTTTTCATTGTTGTTACTTTTGGGTTTTGGGTTTTTTGGGGGGGTTGTTTTTTGTTTTTTGAGACAAAGTCTCATTCTGTCCTCCTGGGTAGAGTACAGTAGCATTATCACAGCTCACTGCAACCTCAAACTCCTGGGCTGAAGCAATCCTCCTGCCTCAACCTCCCGAGCAATTGGGACTACAGGCAGGTGCAATTACATCAGGCTAATTTTTTCTATTTTTGGTGTAGATGGAGTCTTGTTCTTCCTTGGTCTGGTCCAGAACCCCTGAGCACAAGTGATCTTCCCATCTTAGCCTCCCAGAGTGCTAGGGTTACACCACGCCCGGCCCCCTCACATTGACATAATTTTAATATCAACTATATTAAAAATAATCAAATGATAAGTGTCCTTATAAGAGACATACAGGAGAGATTTAATAGACATAAAAGGAGGAAATAAAATGACCATGGAGCCAGAGATTGGAGTGACATGGCTGTAAGGAAATGCTGGTAACACCAAAAGTTGGAAGAGGCAAAGAATGTATTTTCCTGGCCAGGCCTGGTGGCTCACACCTGTAATCCCAAAACTTTGGGAGCCTGAGGCAGGAGGATTGCTTGAAGACTAGAGTTTGAGACCAGTTTGGGCAACACAATGAAACTCTAACTCTAAAAGAAATAAAAACTTAGCCAGCTGTGGTGGCATATGCCTGTAGTCTCAACTACCCCAGAGGCTGAGGCGGAAGGATGGCTTGAGCCCAGGAGTTCAAGGATGCACTGAGTTATAATCACGCCACTGCACTCCAGAGTAGTAAGACCCTGTCTCCTAAAAACAAACAAACAAAAAAAACTGTATTTTCCCCCAGAGCTTCCAGAGAGAGTACAGCCCTACCAACACATTTATTTCAGACCTCCAGCCTCCGGAACTGTGAGAGTATAAATGTCTGTTATTTTAAACCACCGAGTTTGTAGTAATTTTTTACAGAAGCCATGCAAAATTAATTCAGTACCTATAAGAAAATTATAGCTTAATGATAACTGAAATAAAGTCCTTTTGACCCCTGCCGTCTGTCACTAGGTCTTTGGGTGGGCTGGCCCTCACCACCACCTCAGCTCCAGGGGGATGGGGTTTGACACAGAACCGGCCAATTTGGCTCTCCATTCCCCTGGTTCGGGAAAGGACACATGACCCAGACCAGATCACTGAGATTCAGCTTTTAACAGATCCCAGAAGTCTTAAGAAGCCTTTTTCCTCTTGGATTTGAAGCTGGCAGGTATTGTTTACATGCTGTTGGGGTCCTATTATGAGGAGAGTCTACGTGAAAGTGAAATAAACACAGGAGAAAGTGGAGCTAGAATATGGAGAGAGACTGGGCTCTCCTTATATCCTGTAAGTCCTGGGATCCAGCTTGCCAGAGGAGTCTCTACCCCTGAAATTTCTAGTCATAGGTGCCAATAGACACCCTTGTTTCCTTTAGCCAGTCTGAGTTAGGGCTCTGCTATTCACAGCTGAAAAAGTCCTGGCAACTTACTGACCAATACAAAGGTCACCAAAAAAAGTTTCTTTTATGTACTGGGAAAGCCAATGAGATAATCACGTGCATTTTTAGTGACTTGGGAATGGGAACTCTTCTAAGAAAACCACAATTGTAAATCAAGAAAGGGTCTTAATGATCTGGTCTGCAGCCCACATTTTTCCCATGGAAGATACTAGAAAATTCAGGGAAGAACTCAGGTTTGTGGCAATTCCATGGCAGAGCTGGGACCAGAACTTAGATCTGAAAACCTGATCAGTAGAAAGCTCTATTTTGAGACTTTTGCTATATATTGCTTTATTTTTTTGAGACAGAGTCTCACTATGTCGCCCTTGGTAGAGTGCTGTGGTGTCACAGCTTACTCACAGCAACCTCAAACTCTTGGGCTCAAGCGATTCTCCTGCCTCAGCCTCCCAAGTAGCTGGGACTACAGGTTCCCACCACAACACCCAGCTATTTTTTGTTGCAGTTGTCATTGCTGGTTAGCTGGCCCAGGCTGGTCTCAAACCCGCCAACTTTGGTGTATGCAGCTGGCTCCATAACCACTTTGCTGCAGGCCGTGAACTGAGACATTTACTATGTAATTTAAACATATTTGGCCCAGAGACTCACACAATTACAAGATTATCATAGAGTCCTCTGCACTATAAAAGAATAACCACAACAGTAAAATTTATTGAGTGCTAGTGTTTAATAGTTATGCTCGCCCCCAAGCTAGGTCAGCAGCCACTGTTGACCTTCTCCCATGAACTGGGAACCAAAAGAAGGCAATGACCACCTCTGCTGGCATCAGAGATATGGTTGTATAAATATACAAGGGTCTAGAAAGACTCATTGCTTAATTAGTCATGCTTCTATAAAAACTTGAAAGAGGAAGATTTTGTTATAAAAACTGTCATTTTGCTCATAGTGCTGGCATCCAGAGGATTGTATATTTCTGAAGTTTCCCTACAGCCAGCTGGATTGAATTACATTTATTCCACAGATATTTACTGAGTACCTCTGTGGTGGAGGTATCGTGCTAAGTACAGGGGATGCAGGAATGAATAAAACCGAACATCTCTGCTCTTACAGAGCTCATTCATATTTAATAAATATATAGTCTCAGAAAATGATAGGCCTATGGAGAAAAATGGAAAGAGTAAAGAGGATAGGAAGACAGCAGTCACTGCTCTATATGAAAAATATTGCATACATTTTATATAGAGCGGTCAGGAAAGGCCTCCCTGAGAAGAAGGACAATTGAACAAAGGCTCGAAGGAAGGGAAAGCGCAAACTGTGTGGACTGGTAAAAACAAGTTCTAGGCAGAAGAAAGCTAAGCCAAGGTCTAGAGGCAGGAACATCCTAGAAGTAGGTGAGAAAAACAAGGAGGCCAGTGTAGCTGGAGCAGGGTGAACAAGGGAGAGAACAGGAGACAACGGTGGAGGGGTTGGGGGAGGCCAGATCATTCCAGGCCATTGTAAGGAGCTTTGCTTTTATGCTAAATGAGATGGGAAAAGTTTGGGGTGTAGGAGCGACATGTTCTGCCTGATTTCATGTTATTTAGAGGCTCACTCTGGCTATTGTTTGGACAGGGTAGAAGCAGAGTCCAGCTATGAAGCTATTCTGGTAACTCAAGTCATGATGATGACCTGGTTCAGGATGGTAGGGGCAGAAGTAGTGAGAAAAGTTAGATTCTGGGTATCTTTTACAGGTAGAACTGATAGGATTTGCTTATTGACTATAATTGGGGTGCGAGAGAGGGGAGTCAGGATGACTCCAAGATATTTGCCCTGAGCAACTGGAAGGACAGAGTTCCCATTGACTGAGATGGGGGTAGACTGCAGGAAGAACAGGTGTGGCAGGGGATGGGGGAAACAGAAGTTCATTTTGAGCATGTTGAGTGAGATGCCTACTAGAGATGCTAAGGAGGCGACTACACATATATATAAGATGAGAGTCCCTCTGCAGCAGAGATGTGCGTTTGGTGTGTTTTGGAGTAGATGGTGTTACAGCCATGAGACTGGTTGAGATCACAAAGGACATGAGTGTAAGTAGGGAAGAATGCTGAGAACTGGGACACTCCAACTTCTAAAGGTCAAGTTAATATGAAGGAGCCTCCAAAGGAGACGGAATAAAAAGAGCCCAGTGAAATAGGAGAACGAGAGTGCGGTGTCCTAGGAGTGCGTCTCGTGTGTGTTCACATCACTCACAAGGAGAAGGAATGTAAGACGAGTGGTGCTTGTGTTCTAGAAGGGCTGAGGTTAGGGTGGATTCTGTCTGAGCAGGAAGCAACTTGTACTCCTGTATGAAAGGGTGGAGAGGCAGCTCAAGTTATTTTTAAGATGGTCTGAGCATGGGCCTGGGAAGATGATCATTTTGGCTAATGAGCCCTTTCTCACTGCAGGGAAGTGTGCCTGAAATGTGCTTCCTTCAGCTCCATCTTTCAAAACCTCTTCTCAGGCTTCTCCTGGGAATGATGCCAGCCCAAGATGGCTGGATGATTTTGCCTGCCAGGACTATGTCATGGAGCAGAGAATTGGCACCAGTAGCTGCTTAGAGGGGGAAGGGAGGGTTGAAACTGTCAAGGGAAGAGACATGGGCTGAGTGAAACCCAGAGGAATGGCCCAGTCATCCACCTGCTGATATTTCTTCTCAGGGTCTCTTCTTGACCCAAAGAGCTTAGGTTGCTCTTTCTGCGCTGACTTTAATGTCTGTCCTGGGGGGGTTTCTAGCAAATGGCAGCTGGTGCTGACTTTGGCATTTCATGAAACTAACGCAGCACTTTGGTTTAGTTTAGTTCAATTAACGTGTAAGGTACGATTATGCCACCATCCCTATGTAAAAACTCTTCCCACTTCAGCCAACCAGCTTCTTCCCCTCTTGTCTCTGCCATCCACCACACTGCCGGTCAGTCTTCCGTACTCATCACAGGCCTTGGCTCCTAGGTCAGCATCTTCATCTTGCTCCTGTGTCTCCCTCTTACTCTTGGTGATTTCACTGCCAATGTGAATGAACTATCAAATGTTCTAACCTCACAATACCTCGCTTCCAGGGATATTCACCTCCACCACAACAAGCTACTCACACCCAAGGGCACACCTTGGACTTTCTCACCATTCAGATTTGCTCCAACTGGGAGAACATAAAACTCTAACATCCCACACCCTCGTCCTTTTCTTCCCCTTATACCAGCTCTTTGCCTTCTCCCTATAGCACATTTTCTTCTACTCTATCAACCAAAGCTTTGTTTCTCTTACTGCATTATTTAGTTTAAACTTATAGCCTGTTACTTCATCCCCTAGCCAATAGCTTTGTCCACTTGCCCTCAGCTATATCCACTTATGAAACTCTGTTCTGGATTAATCTGTCCACTTTTCTGCTCCCATGCATACAAAAATATCACACTAAGCCTTTGGGGGAGAATTAAGTTGATGCCCGTGTAAATTTACTTTGTAGCCTTCCACATGCCCCTTGCTGTGTCTACAGTGACTCTTGGCAGCAGATTTCATCATTATTCCAGAGAAAATAAGAGCAACCAGATAGAACAGCCTTAACTTTCACCAGAAAAGAACACCTTCACTTCAGCCTTTCTGTGCCCACTATTAGTCTTTTCTGTGTTGCTACCCATCTGTCTCTTTCCTCCTATCCAAAGCAAAGCTTTCTACATATCCCCAATGCTACAAGTTCCTGCCCCTTTCCATCTTCTCAGAAATCTTACTCCATCAATTATCTCCTCTCCCCTCTATTTCCAAGCTCTCCCTCACTTCAAGGTCTTTCTCCCAAGTTTATATTAATGGCTAAGCTCAATATTTCTACCATAGGGCAAAAATAAACCCTGTAAAATCTAACCCCATCTCACCCCCAACTCCTAGCTGCCACCTGACCTTCCTTTAACTTTTTAGGTTTCTTAAAGGAGTGATCTATGAGCTCGGCTTATCTCATTCTTCACCTCCTAGTTACTGATAATCTGATCTCTGTCCCCATAACTCCTTGAAAATGGCTAAAACTATTCTGCAAGGATAGGCATTTACTTCCAGGTTCCTAAATCCAACACTTTTGGTACTCATCTTAGGTGACTTCTCTGTCACATTTGACAGCTCTGGTCACAAGGGATGGGGAGGAAGGGAAAAGGAGACATACCATTGTAAGGTGATCATTTAGCTAGATAATATATATACACATACTTACACACACATACATACATACATAAGGTACTATACATGAAGTGGTATATTATTTGAAGGTATATTGTGACTGTGATGACTTAAAGCTATATAAACGTTACAAGAGTCACTAAAAACCAAATCAAGAGGTATATCTAATAATCCAATAGTGAAGATAAAATGGAATTTAAAAAAAAGTCAGGGGCGGCGCCAATGGCTCAGTGAGTAGGGCACCGGCCCCATATACCGAGGGTAGCAGGCCCAGCCCTGGCCAAACTGCAACAAAAAGTAGCCGGGCATTGTGGCAGGAGCCTGTAGTCCCAGCTACTTGGGAGACTGAGGTAAGAGAATAAGCCCAAGAGCTGGAGGTTTCTGTGAGCTGTGATGCCACAGCACTCTACCAAGGGCAACAAAGTGAGACTCTGTCTTAAAAAAAAAAAAAAGACAAGCCAGGCTCAGTGGCTCATGCCTATAATCCTAGCACTCTGGGAGACCAAGGAGGGTGGATTGCTTGAGCTCACAAGTTGGAGACCAACCTGAGTAAAAGCAAGACCCCCCAGCAGAGCCTGTGGCTCAGTGAGTAGGGCGCCGGCCCCATATGCCAGAGGTGTTGGGTTCAAACCCAGCCCTGACAAAAAAACTGCAAAAAAAAAGCAAGACCCTGTCTCTACTAAAAATAGAAAATCTGAGGCAAGAGGATGACTTGAGCCCAAGAGATTGAGGTTGCTGTGAGCTATGATGCCTTGGCACTCTACCAAGGGCAACAAAGTGAGACTTTTTTTTGTCTCAAAAAAAAAAAAAAAAAAAGGCAAAGAGAAGGCAGAAAAAGGGAGGGAAAAGGAATGGAATCAGATAGGACACACAGAAAACAAAATGCGAGACAGTAGATTTAAACTTTATTTGACCAATAATCACATTAAATATAAATGATCTAAATATTGCAAATCAAAAAGCAGACACTGTCAGACTGGATTTTTAAAAAAGATCCAATTAGGCTCGGCACCTATGGCTCAAGTGGCTAAGGCGCCAGCCACATACACCTGAGCTGGCAGGTTCAAATCCAGCCTGGGCCCACCGAACAACAATGACATCTGCAACCAAAAAATGGCCGGGCGTTGTGGCAGGTGCCTGTAGTCCCAGCTACTTGGGAGGTGGAGGTAGGAGACTCGCTTGAGCCCAGGAATTGGAGGTTGCTATGAGCTATGATGCCACAGCACTCTATCCAGGGTGACAGCTTGAGGCTCTGTCTAAAAAAAAAAAAAAAAAAAAAGAAAGAAAAGAAAAGAAACTTACTTTAAATATAAAGACACAGATAGATTAAAAGTTAAAGGATGAACATACCTCTGGCTATAGTGGCAAGTAAAGATCAGCAAATCTTCCTTATTAGAAGCAAGTGTAGGTCAGGTACAGTGGCTCATGCCTATAATCCCAGCACTTTGAGAGGCCAAGGTGGGAGGACTGCTTGATGCCAAGGGTTTGAGACCAGGCTGGGAGACCCAGGAGACCCATCTTTAAAAAAAAAAAAATGTTTAAAAGTTAGCCATGTGTGGTGGCACACACCTGTACTCCCAGCTACTTGGGATGCTGAGATGGGAGTATTGCTTGAGCTCCAGAGTTTGAGGTTACAGTAAGCTATGATCATGCCACTGCACTCCAGCCTAGACAACAAAGCAAGACCCTATCTCTAAAAATATATATATACATATATACATAGCAAATAGTAAAACTGGATTAAAATTGCCAAAAAGAAACATTTCAGGAATCTGTAAATAAAACAAAGACAAACCGAAAATGAAAAGTGTTTGCTTATTCTTAAAAAATTGGTAGAGCTTTAGGTATGAAGTATTTAAACAAAAAGAAATTGGGGCTCAGCACCAATAGGACAGTGGTTACAGTGCCAGCCACATAGAATATCCAGCATCTCTGGCTTCTATCCACTAGACACTAGCAGCATTCCCCCAGTTACAACAACCACAAATGTCTCCAGACCTTTTCAAGTGTCCAGGTGGGGGGGCAAAATCAGGAAGAAAAACAATTATAAATCTATATGCACCTAGCAATGAACCCCAAAACATAAATAGCAAAAACTGACAATAGTGAATATAGAAAAAATAAACAATTCAGCTCAACAAATATAGTTGATGTTTTCATACTCCTCTCTTGGAATATCAGTTGAGAAAAACAAATAGACAAAAATCAGTAAATACATAAAGGACTTGAACAGACACTGCCAAACAACTGGACCTAACCAACATAGAACATGTTACCAAGCAACAGCAGAGTATGTCAAACATACAAAGCATATATGGACCATTCTATAGGATAAACATGTTAGGGCACAAAACATGTTTCAACAAATTTAAAAGGATTAAATCAAAGTGTGGTCTTTAACCACAATGAAATTAAATTAGAAGTCAAGAAATTTGGGAAATCTCAAATATTTAATTTGGAAATTAAACAGCATACTTCTAAAAATAGCCATGAGACACACAGGAAATTAGAAAATATCTTGAACTATGGCTCGGTGCCTGTGGCTCAACGGGCTAAGGCACCAGCCACGTATACCTGAGCTGGCAGGTTCGAATCCAGCCCTGGCCTGCCAAACAATAATGACAGCTGCAACCAAAAAATGGCCGGGTGCTGTGGCAGGTGCCTGTAGTCCCAGCTACTTGGGAGGCGGAGGCAGGAGACTCGCTTGAGCCCAGGAATTGGAGGTTGCTGTGAGCTGTAATGCCACAGCACTCTATCCAGGGTGACAGCTTGAGGCTGTCTCAAAAAAAAAAAAAAAAAAAAAAAAAAGAGAGAGAAAGGACAATCTTTTGAGGAAAAAACAAAAAGATTAGACTCGACACCTATGGTTCAGCAAGTAGGGTGCCGGCCCCATATACCAAAGGTGGCGGATTCAAACTCAGCCTCGGCTGAACTGCAAAACAAAAGGATAGCTGGGCATTGTGGCAGGCGTCTGTAGTCCCAGCTACTTGGAAGCCTGAGGCAAAAGAATTGCCGAAGCCCAGGCGTTGGAGGTTGCTGTGGGCTGTGCGATGCCACGGCGCTCTATGGATGGCGGGGGCTCTCTCTTAGCCATGGGCATCCAACCTTTTTTCTTTTCTGCCACACTTTGAAGAATAAGAGTTGCTTTGGGCTACATAGTAAATACACAACCTGTAAATCAGCAAAAAACAAAACAAAAAAGGTTCATATAAACTTTTCTTTTTTTTTGTAGAGACAAAATCTCACTTTATCACTCACACAGCTCACAGCAACCTCCAGCTCTTGGGCCCAGGCGATTCTCTTGCCTCAGCCTCCCAAGTAGCTGGGACTATAGGCGCCCACCACAACACCCGGCTATTTTTTTGTTGCAGTTTGGCCGGGGCGGGTTTGAACCCGCCACCCTCGGTATACGGGGCTGGCGCCCTACCCACTTAGCCACAGGCACCACCTTCATGTAAACTATTTGTGATATCCGATACCACAGATACAGAAAAAAATTCCTCACAAAATCAACATGTAGCCCATGCAGGATAGACTCCCCTGCTGACCCTTATCTAAAATTTTAATAGGCACACATAACTAGGACACTAAATGGCAAGGAAGCAACTGAATTTATATATCTAGGATGCTAGAACATAGCTTCTTCCTTTCATTTCCAGACTCCCATAGGAAAGTTTTGTACAGACACCTAGTCAGACTATGGAAAAAATCCATGAAAATATAGGAGATTAGCAAAAAAAGGTTACTAGTTTTATAAATCAGCCCACAACATAACTTTTAAGCTTTTATGGGTTAAAAATTGACTTTAAAATACAGTGCATGTGGCTTGGCGCCTGTAGGTCAGTGGTTAGGGTGCCTGCTAAACAACAATGACAAATACAACAAAAAAATAGCTGAGTGTTGTAGTGGGCACCTGTAGTCCCAGCTACTTGGGAGGCTAAGGCAAGAGAATCGCTTAAGCCCAAGAGTTAAAGGTTGCTCAACCTTTAATGGCACTCTACCAAGGGCGACGCAATGAGACTGTCTCTAAAAAGAAAAAAAAAACAAAAACAAATACAGTGTGTGTAATATATAACATATATATATATATGGATATGTTCAATTAAGAAAATTAATCCACTTAATCTACCAACATTGTATTACCTTTCTTTTTTTGTGGCAAACTTTCACAAGCAGGACTTCCAGAGTAACAGAATTTTGTTCATTTTCTGAGTTTTGTGATGGCTTATCTAAATAGAAAACCAATACTTTAGAATCTATTTAAATATATGTATATAAGCACAATATTGTTTCCTAAAAAGTCTGTTAATTTCAAACAATAAAGATTTCCTATTAATGAAGATTTCTCAAAAGTTTATTCTTTTTTTACCAAATCAGTTCCAAATTTTAGCAAACGCTTTATAAGCCATTATATATAGTCAAATACATACAATGAGACAGGGTCTACTTTTTTTTTTTCTTCTTTCTAGGATCTTACTATCTTGTCCAGGCCACTCTTGAACTCCTAGGCTCAAGCCATCTTCTTGCCTCAGTCAGACTATAGATGTGGACCATCCTACCTAGCAGATCTGAGGGACTCTGATGTCAGTTTTGACCTGGTTTCTTTTGTGACACAGAGTCTGGCTCTGCTGCCTGGGCTAGAATGCAGTAGTGTCATCATAGCTCACTGGTTTTAATTCATATATGTTTTACACAACTCTCTGGGGACAAAAGACTAATAAATGTATAAAACCAAATTATAAGTGTCTGAAGTATTAGGATGCTCTAGAAGTACCACAGAAATCCAAATATGGATAAGAAATAAGAACTCCAATAGACAATTATATTTAAGAATTTAAGACAGACAAGCTTTTATCAAGTATGGTCAAGTATTTTACCCATTTTTAAAAAAACGATAACTTTTCACAGTATTCTTTCAACTTTTACTCAAGTACAAAATGTACATAACTTTCTTTGTATAGTACCTAAAATACTAATAGATCCCGTTTGGTAGCAGTGGTTATTTCAGTTGTTTTACTCTGTATGTCTCTATAAAATATGATGTAGTAACATCAACTCAAAATGTTTATGCAGAAAGGGTTCCATTAAAGAGCTTCTTTACCTATTCTAGTTCTAACACAATAAATTAATTTTCACAATTAACCTTTGTAACTTAAAGCTCACAATCATTATCAGAAATCAACATCTTTTTTTTTTTTTGAGACAGAGCCTCAACCTGTCACCCTGAATAGAGTGCCGTGGCATCACAGCTCACAGCAACCTCCAACTCCTAGGCTTAAGCGATTCTCTTGCCTCAGCCTCCCAAGTAGCTGGGACTACAGGTGCCCACTGCAAAGCCCAGCCATTTTTTTTTTTTGGTTGCAGCCGTCATTGTTGTTTGGCGGGCCCATGCTGGATTCGAACCCGCCAGCTCAGGTGTACGTGGCTGGCGCCTTAGCCCGTTGAGCCACAGGCGCTGAGTCAGAAATCAACATCTTTTCCATTAAATAATTTTATAAATTTATACCCCCAATTTTTTTTTTTTACTTTCACAAGAATGTTAGAATGACAATGTATTTATTTTTAAATACATACCATTTTTGTGGAAGAAGCCAGTAAATGTAAGCTGCAAGTGAGCTGACAAGCTAAATAAAACAAACAAAAAATGTTATCACTTCAATGCTCTATAACGACCTAGACTTTATTATTTTTTTTTTGAGACAGAATCTCACTATGTCACCCTGGGTAGAATGCCGTGGTGTCACAGCTCACAGCAACCTCAAACTCCAGGACCCAAGAGATTCTCTTGCTTCAGACTCCCAAGCAGCCAGGACCACAGGCGCCCACCACAACGCCCAGCCATCCTTTTGTTGAAGTTGTCATTGTTGTTCAGCTGGCCTGGGCCAGGTATGAACCCGCCACCCTTGGTACATGTGGCCGGCGCTGTAACCACTGTGCTGGAGTCACCAATGACCTAGACTTTAAAATACAACACTGAAATCAAAGCTACTTTAGCTAATTTATAAGTATTTGATTTTCTTATTCTTTTTTATTCTTAATGAACCATACAGGAGAACTTAAAATTTTCTAATTCTCATCTGCTATTTAGATCCATGACACCATGTTTTCCCCATTAAGTATGACATCCAAAATAGTGTGTCTATACACAATAAATAAATAAACAAAAAAACCCACAGCTCACAAAAATAAAAGAAAAAAAATGCAAAAACCAAAGGAGTAAGGCATAAGTAAAAAGCAGACCACTGATTAAGAAGTCAGATAACTTACTGGGTTTAGTGTCACCTATAAAATGAGAACAGGTGTCCCTTCCCAGCTCTCAAAAGAAAATTCTGATTAGTGTAGACGAATCCATACAAAAGTTCTTGAATATTTTACAGGTATGGAAATTCAACCTTCATAACAAATGATGCAGAATCATTACTTTATACTTCAATTAAGAGTAAAATATAACTAAAAATCTGCTATAGAACTGTAATTTACTGTTTCAACATTTTTTTTTTTAGTTTTAGAAGCTATGAAAAAGGATGCATGGACTACAGTGATCCTTATGTTTTTAGAAACATGTATTAACAATTGTGAAGAACTATTAGGGTGGGATAGAATAAACAGAAACATCAACAGGCTTTTATAGTACCTTTAAGCTGAAAAACAGAACAATCTATTTGTTGACCAGGAGCCATTCATAACTTTCCAGAGTATAGTTTCAGTAGTGATATGGACACACACCAGATTATAGAGAGGTAGATGGAAGAAACGGTAGACTAAGAAAGCAGTATTGATCCCTTCCTTAAGAAATTTACCAGTGGCTCTGCACCCATTGCTCAGTGGTTAGGGCGCCAGCCCCATGCTCCAGGGCTAGTGGGTTTGAACCCAGCCCGGGCATGCTAAACAAACAAACAAAAATAGCTGGGCATTGTAGCTGGCACCTGTAGTCCCAGCTACAAGGGAGGCTGAGGCAAGAGAATCGCTTGAGCCCAAGAGTTTGAGGTTGCTGTGAGCTATGATGCCACAGCACTCTAGCTGGGGTGACAAAGTAAGACTCTATTTCAATTAAAATAAAAACAACTTACCAGTAAAAAGAATAAAAGTAAATAGTTGCTGGGCAATAAACGCTAACAAGTAGCATGTGTTTGATTTTTTTAAATAATGGTGGCAATCCAGGCTTTAAAAAAAACTTTATTGAGACAAGGTCTTGCTCTGTCAGACTGGAGTGCAGTGGTGCAATCACAGCTCAATGAAACCTCCAACTCGGCTCGGCACCTGTGGCTCAACAGGCTAAGGCGCCAGCCACGTACACCTGAGTGGTGGGTTCGAATCCAGCCTGGACCTGCCAAACAACAATGATGGCTGCAACCAAAAAAAAAAAAAAAAAAGAAACCTCCAACTCCCAGGCTCAAGCAATCCTTCTGGCTTAACCTCCTGAGTAGCTAAAACTACAGGCATGCACCACCACATACTGCTATTTTATTTTTGTTAGAGATGGATTTTACTATGATGCCCAGACTGGTCTCAAACTTGTGGGCTCAAGTGATCCTCCCACCTTGGCCTCCCAAAGTGCTGGGGTTACAGGTGCAAACTGTGCCCAGTCCATTTTTATAATTAGAGCTGAAGTTAAAAAAAAAAAAAAAAACATAGGGCGGTGACTGTGACTCATCGAGTAGGGCGCCGGCCCCATATACCGAAGGTGGCGGGTTCAAACCCCACCTCAGCGAACTGCAAAACAGAAAAATAGTCGGGCGTTGTGGTGGGCGCCCATAGTCCCAGCTACTTGGGAGGCTGAGGCAAAAGAATCGCCTAAGCCCAGGAGTTGGAGGTTGCTGTGAGCCTATGTGACGCCACGGCACTCTACCAAGGACGATAAAGTGAGACTCTGTCTCTACAAAAACAAAAAACAAAAAACAAAAACACCACCACAACATTGTGGGGCAGCACCTGTGGCTCAGTGAGTAGGGCGCCAGCCCCATATACTGAGGGTGGTGGGTCCAAACCTGGCCCCGGCCAAACTGCAACAAAAAAATAGCCGGGCATTATGGCGGGCGTCTGTAGTCCCAGCTATTCAGGAGGCTGAGGCTAGAGAAGCACCTGAGCCCAAGAGCTAGAGGTTGCTGTGAGGTGTAACACCACGGCACTCTACCGAGGGTGACAAAGTAAGACTCTCTCTAAAAAAAAAAAAAAAAAAAGTTCATAAATGGTGACCTCACAAAGCAGAATTATCTAAACTTCACAACATAACCAGAGGAACATTCTACAATTTCCAAGTTGCAAAATAATCCATTATAACAAATCTATCCTATTCTTAGTTGCTTTAATTATACCTACATACGAAGACCAGGTTAATTAAATTAACCTTAATTTTTTTTTTTTTAGGCCAAGTCTAGCTCATTGCCCAAGCGAATGGAGTGGTGTTCATTATAGCCAACCTCAAACTCCCAGGCTTAAGCAATCCTCCCGCCTCAGCCTCCTGAGTAACTGAAAATACACATGCGGGGCATAACATTCTGCTAATTTTTAGTTTTTTTTTTAATAGAGACAGAGTCTCACTCTATCGCCCTCAGTAGAGTGCCGTGGCGTCACACAGCTCACAGTACCCTCCAACTCCTTGGGCTTAGATGATTCTCTTGCCTCAGCCTCCCGAGTAGCTGGGACTAGAGGCACCTGCCACAATACCCGGCTATTTTTTTTTTTTTTTGTAGAAGATAGGTTCTGTATTTTTCAGGCTCGTCTCAAACTTCCGTCTTGAAGCAATACTCCCACTTCAACCTCTCCAAGTGCTAGGATTATAGGTATAAACCAACACACCCAAATTAACCTTAATTTTTTATCTATCATTCCTTTCTGTGAATTTTCTTTTCTTTCCTTTTTGAGACAGGGTCTCTCTATGTTGCTCCAGCTGGTCTAAAACTCCCTGATTCAAGGAATCCTCCAGCCTCAGTCTACCAAGTAGCTGGGACTATGAGTGTGTACCAACATGCCTGGCTCCTTTTTGTGTATTTCTGAATGAATCCCCAACTACCCAATCTTTTGTCTAACTGCTACCACGCCTCCAATTCCTTGTTTTCCTTAAAGCTTGACATAGGGAAACAGATCAGAATGATTAAATAAGAGAAAATCCAAGTCTGAATTCTGGCTCTGGTTAACTATGTCATGATATCTATAAAATAGGATATAATTTCTCTCAAGACTATGAAGCTTGAATAAAAAAACTATCTAGAAAAAACAAACAAACAAACAAAAATCTATCTAGCAAAATGCTCTCTCCCTTTTCTACAAAGACCCCAACTCATCTATCCTAGAGCTTATTGGTCATTTCTAAGCTCTTGTATATACAACTTTTTGTCACTATTTTTGGGTTTTTTTTTTTTTTTTTTTTGAGACAGAGCCTCAAGCTGTCACCCTGGATAGAGTGCTGTGGCATCAGAGCTCACAGCAACCTCCAATTCCTGGGCTCAAGCGAGTCTCTTGCCTCCGCCTCCCAAGTAACTGGGACTGCAGGTACCTGC
>CAUYRH010166390.1:0-11515 GCA_963574655.1 Perodicticus potto | reverse complement strand
TTTTTTAATTAATTATTTATTTATTTCATGTTTTGCAGTTTTTGGCCGGGGTTGGGTTTGAACCTGCCACCTCCGGTATATGGGGCCAGCGCCCTACTCCTTTGAGCCACAGGTACCACCCTAATTTTTATTATTATCATTTTTATTATTATTATTATTATTATTATTTTGAGACAGAGCCTTAAGCTGTTGCCCTTGGTAGAGTGCCTTGGCATCACAGTTCACAGCAACCTCCAACTCCTGGGCTCAAGAATTTCTCCTGGCTCTGCTTCCCAAGTAGCTGGGACTACAGGCGTCCGCCACAATACCCTGCTATTTTTTGGTTGCAGCCGTCATTGTTGTTTGGTGGGCCCAAGCTGGATTCGAACCCACCAGCTCAGGTGTATGTGACTGGTGCCTTAGCTGCTTGAGCCACAGGCGCCTAGCCATTATTATTATTTTAGACAGAGTCTCACTCTGCTGCTACCCATGCTAGAGGGCCATGGCATCAGCCTAGCTTATAGCAACCTCACACTCTTGAGCTCAAGCCATCCTTCTGCCTCAGCCCCCTGAGTAGCTGGGACTACAGGCACCCACTACAACACCCAGCTAATTTTTCTGTTTTCACTAGAGCAGAGGTCTCACTCTTGCTCAGGCTGGTCTCAAACTCCTGAACTCAAGCAATCCACCCACCTCAGCCGCCCAAGAGTGCTAAAATTACAGGTGTGAGCACTGTGCCCAGGCACAAATGAACTACTTGAAAGCAGGAGGGGGAAAAGAGCTGTCAAGGAACTCTGCTAAGCTCATTCCTTTCTCCAGCCTTATCACCTGTCCTTTCCCTTACTTGGAAGGTTCTCCCCATCCTTTCTTCCTTTCCTCCCTCCATCAGCTCCCTCCTTCCTTCCTTTCTTTCTCTCTCTCTCTTTTTTTTTTTGAGACAGAGTCTCATTATGTAGTTCTTGGAAGAGTGCCGTGGCATTAGAGCTCACAGCAAACTCAAACTCTTGGGCCTAGGCTAGGCGCCTGTGGCTCAAGCGGCTGAGGCGCCAGCCACGTACACCTGAGCTGGCAGGTTTGAATCCAGCCCACGCCCACCAAACAACAATGATAGCTACAACCAAAAAATAGCCGGGCACTGTGGCAGGCACCCATAGTCCCACCTACTTGGGAGGAGGAGGCAGGAGAATTGCTTGAGCTCAAAGCTGGAGGTTGCTGTGAACTGTGATGCCACAGCACGCTACCCAGGGTGACAGCTTGAGGCTCTGTCTCAAAAACAACAACAACAACAACAAAAAACTCTTGGGCTTAAGCGATTCTCTTGCCTCAGCCTCCCAAGTAGCTGGGACTACAGGCACCTGCCACAATGCTTGGCTAATTTTTTTCTTTTTTTTTTTTAGAGACAGAGTCTCACTTTATCACCCTCGGTAGAGTGCTGTGGCATCACAGCTCACAGCAATCTCCAACTCCTGGGCTTAGGCGATTCTCCTGCCTCAGCTTTCTGAGTAGCTGAGACTACAGGTGCCTGCCACAATGCCCTGCTATTTTTTGTGTTGTTGTTGGGGATTAACTGAGGGTACAAGAAACCAGTTTACACTGATTGCATTTGTTAGGTAAAGTCCCTCTTACAATCGTGTTTTGCCCCCAAAAGAATGCCTGGCTATTTTTAGTTGCAGTTTTGGCCAGGGCCGGGTCTGAACCCGCCACCCTTGGTATATGGGGCCAGCACCCTACCCACTAAGCCACAGGCGCTGCCCATGACTGGCTTTTTTTTTTAATAGCAGTTATCATTGTTTAGCTGGCCCAGGCTGGGTTCAAACCCACCAACCTTAGTGTATGTGGCTGGCACTGTAACCAGTGTGCTACGGGTGCCGAGCCTTCCTTTCTTCTTTCTCCTTCCTTTCTTTCTCCTTCTCTCCCTTCTTCCTTCCTTCCTTCATTCCTTCCTTCCTTCCTTCCTTCCTTCCCTCCCTCCCTCCCCCGCCCACACCCCCGTGCCAAGCATTCCTTTCTTTCTTTCTCTCTTCCTTCCTTCCTTCCTTCCTTCTTCCTCTCCTTCCTTCCTTGTCTCTCTCTCTCTTTTTTTTTTTTTTACAGGGTCTCACTTGGTCACCCTTGGTAGAGTGCTGTGACATCATAGCTCACAGCAACCTCAAACTCTTGGGTTCAAGTGATCCTCTTGCCTCAGCCTCCCAAGTACCTGGGACTATAGGCGCCCATCACAATGCTCTATTTTTTAGAGACGGAGTCTCACTCTTGCTCATGTGCTCAAGCAATCCTCCCACCTCAACCTCCCAGAGTGCTAGGATTACAGGCATGAGCCACCAACCCCAGCCCCCATTCCCTCTGCTTAAGTCTTGAGCCATCTCAGATCCAAGGCAAATTCCCATGTCTCCATGACGACTGCTGCCCTCCCTCTTCCTGACCTCCTATAGCAAGCACATCTGCTGAGTGCCACACAATTCCCACTAGACTAAACATATTGTCTTTGAAAGGTTCTTATGTGTGTGTCTTATAAACCCCCTTGTAAACTCTTGGAGGACAAGGGCCATTTCTGCTGCTGCTGCTCCGTCTTCCCACAGTTGCTGATGCCCTAATAGACCCTCTGTTTGGCCTTGCTGGCCAGCTGAACCAAAGGGTTCAGTTTAGCTCTCTTGCTTTTGCCAGCAAAGCAAAGAGTGTACAATAAAGTCCTTTCACTGTGAAATGACAAATTCAAAGATGGGGGGGCCAGAAAAGTACTTCAACAGAATTGTTCATTGTCTTGAATGCCTCATAGTTGCCAGATCCCAGAATCCTCAGGTTAGCTGTGGAAACAACTTTGATCTATTTGATAGTGTTTTTTAGATTAGTATTTCACTTAGATGGAATATGTAAAGTAATAAATATAAACATGGGTTACGCGAGTCAAGGAAAGGGAAGTGTTTCTGTTAATATAGTTAATTCATTTCTCTAAAGTTCTTTCCCCTCCTGTGTTTCATAGCAGGTAGAAACTCACTGGAGAAAATATTGCTTTTTCTTTTTTTGACAATAGCAGTGCTATCAGAAGAGACGATGTGATTAGAGGAAGAAAAAATGGGAGAGGTTCATGTTGCCATTATTTTCATTATCGAATGTCTCAAAGCTTTTTGGGCTATAAACAGCAGTTTTTAGGAAAGGCAGCTGGATTCACTCTGCTTAGAACTCTGGGTGTGTCCTTTCCCATGGTAACTTTTTGGGTATCACATGCCCTTACAGAATCCCATTTTATGGTACAGATTCAGTTTGCAGCTGTTCCATGATGCCTAAATCTTTTAAGTATTAAGTACATTCCAGGGATCTAAATGTGATCACCCCAACCCATGTGGTATGAAGCGGGAAATAATAGTGCTGGCTTGGATTTTCTGTAACAATTCTGTGACATGGTTTCCATGTCAAACTGTGGGCTATAGTTAAGAAACTCCTGTTCTTGGTGTGTGCCACACCTTTTGGGGGCAAAACACGATTGTAAGAGGGACTTTACCTAACAAATGCAATCAGTGTAACCTGGTTTCTTGTACCCTCAATGAATCCCCAACAATAAAAAAAATAAATAAATAAAATAAACTCCTGTTCTAGGCGGCACCTGTGGCTCAAAAGAGTAGGGCGTCAGCCCCATATGCTAGAGGTGGCGGGTTCAAACCCAGCCCCGGCCAAAATCTGCAAAAAAAAGAAAAGAAAAGAAACACCTGCTCTAGAATAAGACTACACTTGTGAATAGAAAAAAAGTCACCTGAGTGGTTTCTTTTCTAGACAAATGAGATTCTAGTTTGGGTTTCAGAGGGCAATTCCTACAGCTTGCAAAAGATGCTGGGTCTGTCAATATTTCTACTCCAGTAAGATTTCAAGCTCTGGTGCTTGCTTCAGCAGCACATATACTAAAATTGGAATGATCCAAAGAAGATTAGCATGGTCTCCACACAAGGATGACATGCAAATTTGTGGAGCATTCCTTATTAAAAAAAAAAAAAAAAAAAGATTTCGAGCTCTGACCCACATTTAGCACATAGTCTACTGGGCTATGGAAAAACGTGGTCTATCATCTAATGTGGTATCATTTTTTTAACCCTCTGTGTAAATGGTGCACATTAAAAGATCAAGTCTATTGTTACATGTTTTTTTTTTTAATAAATATTGTGACAAGATTGTACGATATCAATTAAAGACAAAGAATGTGACCTGGTCCTCTGCTGCTTGTGTCTTAGAACAAGAGAAATGGTCAACCTAGAGATGAGCACCTAGGGAGGGAGGAGACATGATGCTGGAAAAAATATCTTCTGAGTATTTACCCAGCTAGAGAGCTGGCTGGTGAGATTCAAATGGTCCCATAGCAATCCTTTTCTCCAGGGAGGTGCGTAGATCTTTGACAAGTGGCAAGTGACTTTTCTTTCTTGTGTTTAGGCCTGACAGTGCACTT
Source organism: Perodicticus potto (assembly GCA_963574655.1). Lineage (NCBI taxonomy): Eukaryota > Metazoa > Chordata > Mammalia > Primates > Lorisidae > Perodicticus > Perodicticus potto. The sequence continues at coordinate 7,104 of CAUYRH010166390.1, read as the reverse complement.
TGTAACCAGGGATTTGGTGTGCAGGGCATCACAGGCTGCAGAGAAATAGTAAAATATAAGTATATTTGCTAAACACATGTCTCATATGAGACAGACCCCAGGTGAAGGCATTTTGGACCAGTTTGTCTGAATAGCTCTTTTAACTACTGTGTTAAGTAAGAAAATAAAACCTATAAGTTCAAGACCTGTCTCCCTTAACCCTAGCTTGATATGGAGAATGATAGAGGCCTAAACCCTTCCCCCTCCTCCCCTCCCAGAACAAAAGACCTACCTTGTCCCACCCCAAGAGTTCCACAGGAAAGACCCTAGCCCCTCTAAAAACTTCCAGAAATCTGTGGAATCATCCTCCCCTATGCCCAGTATAACAACAAGCCCCAAACCATTTTTGATGCAGCCACTATCTTTGCCCAGGTGAGTCCCAGTCTCCTTTCATTAAATTTGGCCTGAACCTTTCCTGGTTTTGTCTCTGGGTACACCACCGAACCACTTTCAGAGAATAGGCCTGAATTGACACCCAAGAAAGTCTGGACATCTGCACAGTGATCTTGGGGGTTAGCCACTGTTTTCCATATCTTCATTATTGTGCATAAGAAGCAGCTACTATGAGATACTCATGCAGTACCTCTTGGGAGGTGCTAATGGGAAGAAGTCATTTAGAATTAACAACCCACTGCTCAATCGCCCCGTGTAGTGATGGCCAGATTGAGCTTGCACCTAGGTTAAAGCATCCCCAGAAGTCTAAATAGTTTCAATATCAATCAAGGTGTATATATAACTCCTTGAATAATAAGAGGAATATCCTTATGCGCAAATGACTTCTCAGTCTAGGGCAAAAGTACAAATCAAAGCCCATTTGCCATAATGTCTGAATATTTAAATATCTTTTTTTTTTTTGAGACAGAGCCTTAAGCTGTTGCCCTGGGTGGAGTGCCGTGGCATCACAGTTCACAGCAACCTCCAACTCCTGGGCTCAAGCGATTCTCTTGCCTCCACCTCCCAAGTAGCTGGGACTACAGGTGCCTGCCACAACACCTGGCTATTTTTTGTTGCAGCCGTCATTGTTATTTGGCAGGCCCAGGCTGGATTCGAACCCACCAGCTCAGGTGTATGTGGCTGGCGCCTTAGCCTGTTGAGCCACAGGTGCCAAGCCTGAATATTTAAATATCTTTTTTTTTTTTGAGACAGAGTCTCATGCTGTCCCCCTGGGTAGAGTGCCGTGGCATCACAGCTCACGACAACCTCCAACTCCTGGGCTCAAGCGAGTCTCTTGCCTCTGCCTCCCAAGTAGCTGGGACTACAGGCGCCCACCACAATGCCCGGCCATTTTTTTTTTTTTTTTTGGTTGCAGCCGTCATTGTTTTTTCGCGGCCGGGGCTGGATTCGAACCCGCCAGCTCAGGTGTACGTGGCTGGCGCCTTAGCCTATTGAGCCACAGGCGCCGAGCCTGAATATTTAAATATCTTAAAGAAAGCTAACAAACTGTTCAGTAAAATACATTCTATCACCTACCATGACAAGGAGACCAGGTCTGAATTTGGAATTCTCAGATTCTTTGGTGTTCCTTACCAGAATATGGTGGCACACAAAGCAGACCCCTAGCTCACCCATCTCTTTCCATCCCACACTCTGAGGACATCACAATGACACATGTGGACACTCTAGGCTGCATGACCAAGGTCTTTTCACATGCTTCCACAAACAACTACTTGTTGACCACACCTTGAGCTGTGGGTACATACACCAGCAATGCTGCTACCCATTCCAATACAAATTATCCTACCCAAGCCTGAAAATGGGGAGGAAATTCTGGCATTTGGGGTGCCCAGAGTGTTCAGTCTATTAGGCAGATGTGGGCTGTAGTAGGGAATGGCCATTTGACCCCATGGACTTCTTGTTCTATGGTAAGTGCTTTGGCCAGACGTAAGAGTTAATTAGGTTATTGCTAGCTGTCCTGATATAACATTACCTCCCAGGAAATCTACAGCCCACAGTGCTCACTGAATTGGTGATGTGAAATGAAGTCAGTATGCACATTCAGTATAGTGTAATTCCTTTTTTTCTTTTTGAGATAGCGTCTTACTATGTTGCCCTTGATAGAGTGCCATAGCATCATAGCTCAGAGCAACCTCAAATTTCTAGCCTCAAGTAATCCTCTTACCTCAGCCTTCCAAGTAGCTGGAACTATAAGCATATGCCACCATGCCCAGGTAATTTCTTTCTATTTTTAGCAGATACAGGGCTTCCCTCTTCCTTAGGTTGGTCTCAAACTTCTGAACTCAAAGTACTAGGATTATAGACGTGCACCACTTCAACTGGTCATTTTTATGTTATTCCTTAATTCATGATAATAACTTGTCATTGCAGCTACACATTAGAATGCATTATTACTAGGTAAGTAATAAAATCAAGGCATTATCATGCTTTTCATTACTTAAAAATGGATAATTCTGCCAGGCATAGTGGCTCACGCCTGTAATCCTAGCACTCTGGGAGGCCGAGGCGGGTGGATTGCTTGAGCTCATGAGTTTGAGACCAATCTAAGCAAAAATTGAGACCCTGTCTCTATTAAAAAGAAAAACCAAGGCAAGAGGATTGCTTGAGATTAAGAGTTGGAGGTTGCTGTGAGCTATGATGCCACAGCACTCTACCCAGGGCGACAGCTTGAGATTCTGTCTCAGGAAAAAAAAAAAGGATAATTATAACGTAACATACCATTTTAATTTTGATTTTCAGGATGCATTCCTCCACTTATTTATTTGTTAATTGAGACAGAATCTCACTTTGTTCCATAGGTAGAGTGCCCTGGCATCATCACAGCTCACAGCAACCTCAAACTCTTGGGCTCAAGCAATCTGCTTGCTTTAGCCTCTTAAGTAGCTGGGGCTACAGGAGCATGCCACAGTGCCCAGCTAATTTTTCTACAAATGTGAGTCACAGGCATAGCTATGTTTATTGTTTTTTTATTTTTTAATATTATCTTTGAAATGAAGACTGAGCTCGGAGCCTGTAGCTCAAGCGGCTAAGGCACCAGCCACATACATCAGAGCTGGCAGGTTCGAATTCACCCGGGCCTGCCAAACAACAATGACAACCACAACTAAAAAATAGCTAGGCGTTATGGTGGGCACCTGAAGTCCCGGCTACTTGGGAGGCTGAGGCAAGAGAATCACTTAAGCCCAGAAGTTGGAGGTTGCTGTGAGCTGTGATGCCACAGCACTCTACCCAGGGTGACAGCTTGAGGCTCTGTCAAAAAAAAAAAAAAGAAATGAAGAACTGAAATAATGACAAAAGTCAGACCTGCATATTAATGTTTTTATTTATTTATATTTGAGATTAATGTGAGGGTACAAATGATTAGGTTACAATGTTTGTATTTGTTAGGTTAGGTCCCTCTTATAGTTGTGTCCCACATCAATGTTTTTAAAAGCTTTATTCTCCCCAAATTAGAAGCAACCAAGATATCCTTCAGTAAACAAAAGGACAAATTGGGACATTTATACAATTGTCTAGTACTCAGAAGTAAAGGGAATTAGCTATCAAGCCACAAAGAGGCGTGTACACGCATGAAACTCTGCAAACGTATATTCCTGAGAACCCAGTATTAAAAGGCTACATAATGTATGGCTCCAATTATAGGGCCTTCTGAAAAAGGCTAACCTATGGAGACAGTAAAAAAAAAAATCAGTCGTTGTCAGGTGTCTTGGAGGGAGGAGAAAGGGATTGAATAAGTAAAATATAGGAGACACTTAGGGTGGTAAAACTCTTTGGTATGATACATGCTGGACACCTGAAATCACACATTTATTAAAATCCATAGAACTTTACAACACAAAGAGTGAAAATTAATATAGATACAAAAAATTTTTTTGAGCCAGAGTCTCACTCTGTTGCCTAGGGTAGAGTGCTATAGTATCATAACTCACAGCAACCTCTTTTGTTTTTAGAGACAGAGTCTCACTCTGTTGCCCAGGGTAGAGTGCTGTGGCATCACAGCTCACAGCAACCTCCAGCTTTTGGGCTTAGGTGATTCTCTTGCCTGAGCCTTCCGAGTAGCTGGGACTATAGGCGCCCGTCACAACACCTGGCTATTTTTTTGTTGCATTTTGGCTGGGGCTGGGTTTGAACCCGCCACCCTTGGTATATGGAGCCGGCGCCCTACTCACTGAGCCACAGGCACTGCCCCACAACCTCAAACACTTGATCTTAAGGGATCCTCTTGTCTCAACTTCCTGAGTAGCTGGGACTATAGGCACTTACTCTGATGCCCAGCTAGTTGTTCTATTTTTAGTAGAGACAGGGTCTCGATCTTGCTCAGGCTGGTCTTGAACTCTTGAGCTCAAGCAATCCACTCACCTGGGCCTCCCAGAGAGTTAGGATTATGGGCGTGAGCCATAGTACCTGGCCTTAATGGACACAAATTTTAAAAATCATTTAGGAAATAAGGGATCTCAGGAAGGAATGGAGACTATGACAAGAGAATCTAGTTGTACAAAAAATGTACAAAACTGTCACATGTCACTTCTGACACCACTTGTTAGGGCCCAGGACTGACCAGGTCTCGGGCCCAGCTTAACTAGGTTCCAGACGCGGACCGCTAAGTTACCTTGGTCTGGTACAGTTTCTCTTAGGTGCCTGAGGGCTATCTACTTTAGCTGGAGAGAGAGAGAGTGAGTCTTAGAAAGAGTAAAGCAGTCTTCTTAGAAAGATAGATCTTAGTCTTTAGTAGAGCTTGGTAATCTTCAGCAGAGAGACACCGTGCTGGCTTTCTGCAGGAAAGAGAGGAGACAGAGCCAGAATAAGCGGGTCCGTGGTAAAACGTGCATGCTCCTGACTGCCTTCTCCTCCAGCCTAATATAAGGCTAATCTCATGCCTCTCAACACCACAGGTGTAGAGAATGCCAATTCACCACTGCTCTCATTTCGTGAGCTCTCATGCTTGTTAGGAGAGCTAAATCCCTCTCCATGCCCTTTCCACCAAGGTGTTCAATTATTGAGCTATACAGGTATTTCTTATAACTCTCACTCCTCCTAGCTGTACGGGCTGCAACACAAAACAATCTCAGTGAAGGGCATGGGAAAAACTTTTGAAAGGAGTGGAGTCTGTAAGACTAGTGACAACAAGAATTGCATGTGGTCCAGTACTCTGGTTAATAAAGTTGTAATAATATGTGATATATGTATGGGGAATTGAATCAAAATGGATGCATGATGGTGAAGCCAATTTTCTCATTGCTAGAGTAAGAATTACAGATAAGAGCTAGGCGCAGTGGCTTGCACCTGTAGTCCTAGCTACTTGAGAGGCTGAGGTGAGAGGATCACTTGAGCCCAGGAGTTCAATACTCGCCTGGGCAACATAGTGAGATCTCATCTCTACAAAAAAAATTTTTTTTTCATTAGATACTCCTGGGGAGTTTTACTTATTTATATTTTTTAAATTTCAGATTAATATGAGCATACAAACAATTAGATAACAGTTTGCATTTGTTAGGTAAAATCCCTGTTATAGTTGTATCCTGCACCCAGAAGGTGTGCCATATACCCTTACATTGGGTCCATTAGGTTGAAGCCCTCTTTCCTGTTCCCCTCTGAAACTTGTTAATTGAGTTTTTCTCTTATGTGGGCATATATTAGATCATCTACTAGCTTCTTATTAGTATCGAGTACATTGGATTCTTGCTTTTCCATTGTTGTGATACTTTACTAAGAATGTGTTTCGAGTCCATCCATGTTAACACAAAAGATGGAAAGTCTCCATCATTTTTTATGGCTGACTAGTATTCCACAGTATACATATATCACAGTTTATTAATCCATTCATGGGTTGATGGGCGTTTGGGTTGTTCTCACATCTCGGCAATTGTAAATTGAGCTTCTATAAACAATCTAGTGCAAATGTCCTTATGATAAAATGACATTTTTTTCTTTTGGGTAGATGCCTAGTAATGGGATTGTGGGATCAAATGGAAGGTTTATTTTGAGTTCTTTGAAGATTCTCCATACTTCTTTCCAATGAGGCTGTATTAGTTTGCAGTCCCACCAACAGTGTAAAAGTAATCCCTTCTCTCTACATCTGTGCCAGCAATTTTAGCTTTGGGACATGGATAGATTTTGAGTAGGGAGATGACAGGTTTGGTGTAACAGCTTGCAAAAATTAATTGTATAGCTATCTGTAGTATAAATTGCCATGGAAAGGTGACAGGTGAAGAGACTAGGTGGGAGAGTATTTGTAATAGACCAGGGTTTCTCAGCCCCAGAACTATGCTGTTATTTTGGGAAGGATAACTATTTGCTGTGGGGAATTGTACTTTGCCTCAAGGGATGTTTAGCCCATTTCTAGTGTCTAATCACCAATGTTAGAATACCCCTCATGTGACATAGCCAAATGTACCTAGGAAGGCACAATTGCCCCCAGTTAAAAACAATGGACCATGTGAGAAATAAAGAAAACAATATGGGCTCGGTGCCTGTAGCTCAACAGCTAGGGCGCCAGCCACATACACTGGAACTGTATTTGGGTTTGAATCCAGCCCAGGCCTGCCAAACAACAATGACAACTACAACCAAAATGAAAAAAAAAAATAGTCGAGTGTTGTGGCGGGCACCTGTAGTCCCAGCTACTTGGGAGGCTGAGGCAAGAGAATCACTTAAGCCCAAGAGTTGGAGGTTGCTGTAAGCTGTGATGCCATAGCACTCTACTGAGGGTGACACAGTGAAACTTTGTCTCAAAAACAAAAGTAAAAAATACAAAATAAAAAGACAGTATGGAAATTAGACATGGATAAAGATAAAAACTAAAAGCTTTGGCAAGTGTTTGGATAGAAGTGCAACTGCTAAAGAGGGAGGCAGGAGGGTGGCACCTGTGGCTCAGCGAGCAGGGAGCCAGCCCCATATGCCAAAGGTGGCGGGTTCAAACCCAGCCTCGGCCGAACCGCAAAAACAGAAAAATAGCCGGGTGTTGTGGCGGGGGCCTGTAGTCCCAGCTACTCGGGAGGCTGAGGCAAGAGAATCGCCAAAGCGCAGGAGTTGGAGGTTGCTGTGAGCAGTGTGACGCCACGGCACTCTACCAAGGGCGATAAAGTGAGACTCTGTCTCTACAAAAAAAAA
>CAUYRH010166389.1:0-23087 GCA_963574655.1 Perodicticus potto | reverse complement strand
ATTTTATTTACACATATTCAGTTGGAGCCCAGAGGAATGTTCATTTCCTGTAGCAGTTTTTGGCCGGGGCTGGGTTTGAACCCGCCACCTCCAGCATATGGGGCTGGCGCCCTACTCCTTTGAGCCACAGGCGCTGCCCCTCCTGTAGCAGTTTTAAAAGGGTGTGTTATAGGGTACTCTAGGGTGATTAATAGTCATAGTAGCTTTGCAAGGAATCTGAGAAGCAAAGGCTGCTGCTGATTGGCCTAGAGCCCACTGCACCAATCAAAGGAAAAAGGGAAGAAATGGGATGGAGTATTATTTTGCTTTTTCTTCCCTACCACATTTTTTTGAGTGGTATCCAATGTGGTTTTAATATAAAGTGAAGCATGTACATTAGCAAGAAAAGGAAAAAGATAAAATTCTCCTCCTTGAGGCTTTACATATGGTGCTAATGCAATAATCTATAGGTGGAAGGGACAGGACAACCCATGCTAGTAGATATCAACAGACTTAAATACTGTCAATAGCTGCATCTGTAGGTAATTGTAGTGTTTGAGCATTTCACACACTTATCTAAGACAAGTTGAGTTTTTTTTACAATAAAGGTCAGGATACAAAGCACCAGTGTATCGAAGCTTTGGTTCAATAAAAGTATAAAAACAAGTTTTAAATACACAGTACAAAAAATGAAAAGGTATGAAGGGATATATTGTGAAAATTAATTCTCTGTCCTACCAGTTCTTCAGATGTAGTTTCCCTACCAAGATAGAATCATTTTTTCCAATTTATTGTGCATAAGTTCTTAAACATTTCTGAACAGCTTATCCCTCTTTTTTAGAAAAGGTGTTTTTTTCTGCCCAGCATTTGTTCTGTTTTCCTAGGAGAGTTGGCTTCCTTTTTTCCAACTATACTATGTATCATGGATTAATTGATTAATTCTTTTAAACAAATGCTTATTGTGCCAGGTGCTGGAGATACAGTAATAAGTTAGATATGGTCCCTGATTTTATGGGGGGCAGATAAATAAGCAAGTGTAATGCAATAAGGATTTGATACTATGGGAGTATAATAGAAGGGACATTTAAGCCAGGCTTGATGTATTAGGGAAGGCTTCCTGGTGGAAGCAAAAAGAATATAGTGGTAGCAGATAAAGGGACCTGAAGCAAATATTAACTGAACATTTGAGCTTCTTTTTGAGACAGAGCCTCAAGCTGTCACCCTGGATAGTGTGCCGTGGCATCACAGCTCACAGCAACCTTCAATTCCTGGTATCAAGTGAGTCTCTTGCCTCTGCCTCCCAAGTAGCTGGGACTACAGGCACCTGCCACAACACCCAGCCATTTTTTGGTTGCAGCCGTCTTTGTTGTTTGGCAGGCCTGGGCTGGATTCGAACCCGCCAGCTCAGGTGTACGTGGCTGGCGCCTTAGCCTGTTGAGCCGCAGGCGCTGAGCCAACATTTGAGCTTCTTTTAAGAAGCTCATTTGGGATAGCATGATTAGAGAATCTGGTAAGGGGAGATGATGGAGAATATTGACAATTGGCACTGCACGGAATAAAAACAGGTTCAGGGCCTGTGGCTCAAGCAGCTAAGGCACCAGCCACATACACCTGAGCTGGCGGGTTCGAATCCAGCCCAGACCCGCCAAACAACAATGACGGCTGCAACCAAAATATAGCCAGGCATTGTGGTGGGCACCTGTAGTCCCTGCTACTTGGGAGGCAGAGGCAGGAGATTCACTTGAGCCCAGGAGTTGGAGGTTGCTGTGAGCTGTGATGCCACGGCACTCTACCCAGGGCGACAGCTTGAGGCTGTGTCTCAAAAAAAAAAAGAAAGAAAAAATAAAAACAAAGGTTAGATCATAGACCACAGAGAACCCTTTATATCACAGTTAGGAGTTTAGACAGATAGAAGTAGATAAATTAGGAGAGCCAATTAGGAAGTAAACATCAATGGGACTTGGTGCCTAGCTGCCAGGATGTTGGGAAAAGAGTACAAAGTATGATGACCAAGTTTAATAGGTTGGAAGTGATATATTTGAGGGAGGGTATGTCAAAACCTATCAATTTTGGATAGGTTCAGCTTGAGTGGAGATATCTGGTGGTAGGCTTTTGGATATAAGACCTATCAGGTGGAAACTGTGATCTGGAAATCGTAGCCATTGAAAAGAGAAAAATGTATTGCAGAAAGAGGAGAGGAGCCAGGATGTATCCCTGAAGAGCTTCAGATTTAAGGTGGTTCTTCTTCTGAAGAACCTTAAAAAGAGACCGAGAAAAAGAGACCAGAGAGATTGAAGGGCAAGAAGGGAAGTAGGGTATCATTGGTACTAAGAGAAGAATGTTTCTTTTGTTGTTTTTTTTTTTTGAGACAGAGTCTCATTATGTCACCTTTGGGTAGAGTGCCATGGTGTCACAGCTCACAGCAACCTCCAACTCTTGGGCTTAAGCAGTTCTCTTGCCTCAGCCTCACAAGTAGCGGGGTCTATAGGCGCCTGCCACAACGCCTGGCTATTTTTTGGCTATTTGTTGTTTGGCAGGCTCAGGCTGGATTCAAGCCCACCAGCTCCGGTGTATGTGGCTGGCGCCCTAGCCACTGAGCTACAGGTGCTGAGCTGAGAAGAATGTTTCAAAAAGAAAGGAGTCATTAGCTGTGTCACATACTGAGAGACCTGGTACCTGGTCCTTAAGTTGCATACCATCTGGTACTCTGTGGTAGGTGCTGAGAGTGTACACTGATGGAACAATACAAATTCTGCCCTCGAATAGCTTGCAATTGAGTAAAGGAAATTAGGTATACTAGCATATAGATAATTTTATTTAACGTATTATTTACTAAGTGCCTGCACTGTTCCAGGTGTTGTTCAAGGTGCTAAGATACAGATGTGAAAAGAAATGTATGCTAGTAGGGGAGAAAAGCAATAAAGAAATAAATGATGTAACCAAATTATGATAAAGAAGAATAAAATAAGGCAAGGGAATATAGGGAGTAAAGAGGAAATAGTGGTTTTTCTTATGGCTATTTCTGATAGGATAAGGGAAATTAACTCTAAGGAAGTAACATTTAATCATAGACCTAAGTGATATGAAGTTGTAAGTCATGGGAAGAATATTCCTGGTAACAGAAACAGTAAATACACAACATCTCTGAGGTAGAAATGAGTTTGGTATGTTTGAGGAACATTAAGAAAAAGTGTAAAAGGTATTGGAATGATAGGAAATAAAATAAGAAGGAGCAGGCTGGGCATGCTGCTTCATGCCTATAATTCTAGCACTCTGGGAGTCTGAGGCAGATGGATTGCTTGAGCTCAGGAATTTGAGACCAGACTGAGCAAGACTGAGACCCCTGTCTCTACTAAAAGTAAAAAAACTACTTGTGGTGGATGCCTGTAGTCCCAGCTACTTGGGAGGCTGAGGTAAGAGGATTGCTTGAGCCCCAAGGTTTGAGGTTGCTGTGAGCTATGATGATGCCATGGCACTCTATCCAGGGCAACACAGTGAGACTCTGTCTCAAAAAAAAAAAAAAAGAAGTAGCAACAGAGTAATATCATAAAGGACCTTGTAGGCCATGATGAGGAATTAATAGATGGGAGATAGGAAGATCAGATTGAAGGCTGTTGCAGTGTTCCAGGAGTTGAAATATAAAATCCATAGGTAGAAATGACAGCACTTGGCAACTAATGGAATTGTGAATGGGAAGTGGGAAATAAAGGGCAATCCCACTGTTTGAGTCTGGGCAACTTAGGAAAATGAGGTACTAATAAGAAGAATTTGGAAGAATATTGGTTCAATTTTGGATGTAGTAGTGTTTAAAATGTTAAAGGGGCTATTTCTAGGTCTTTACCACAAAAGTGGATAACTGATAGACTGTAGAGCAGGACATAAGCATTAGTGACTATAAACTTGACAGGCAAAAGAAGCTGTGGGGGTGGTGCCTATGGCTCAAAGGAGTAGGGTGCTGGCCCCATATGCCAGAGGTGGCGGGTTCAAACCCAGCCCCGGCCAAAAATAAAACTGCAAAAAAAAAAAAAGAGAGAAGCAGCTGTGGGATGTAGCAGTGATGGAGAGAAGATGGGGTAGAGTTCTTGATTCTACATTTAATCATATATATCTGAATTCCCAATACTTTTAAAGGGAAGTATAGAATTTTTTTTCTCAATCTCTCAGGGTTTCTGAATTTCTCTTTATCATTTCTTCTTTATTTTAAATTTCTATCTTAATTCTACTGTTAGCATTAAGGAGTTTGCTAAATACCAGACTTGCACTGTTAGAAAATGAGAAAGAATGGGGAAGACTGGTTAAGGGAAGAGAATCTAAAGTTTGGCGTTTCCTAGAGGGGCTGACAGGGAGAGTGGCTGCCTCTCCAAAACAAGGCATATTTGTGCATGTGTGCTCTAGTTCCCTCCTTTTCCCTGTGCTTGCCTTACTGTGTTTACCCAACCACGTCCTGCTGTGTGTTAATCCTCATCTCTGTGTTTTTTTTTTTTTTCTTGTTCTTGTTTCATTATAAGGATCCATCAAACGCGAGGAAAAAGCATTTGGAAACCAGGCACCGTTGTTCCAGCTCCTCTTCCCTCCCTGTCATCCATGACCCTCCTGTGTTTCTCCTTGGTCCCCAACTCTACCCTCCCCAACCACAGATCCTGTCCCCAGATGTCCTGATGCCCAGCATGGCAGGGGAACCCTATAGACCCCCAGGTAACTCCCTCAAATCTAATATTATATGCCAGTATGGTACCTTTGTAGGGACCTACCTCTAAGGATCAAATTAGTACTCCTGGGGGTGGAGAAGGGTATCTCAAGGTGGAGTGGTGTAAGGATATGAATTACTACTTTAATATAAAATGTTGATCTAGATGCATTGTGATTTAATCATTTGGGGGCACCATGGTTCTTATATCAAGGGTCTAGATAGACGAGCACCCCTAGAATTCATCTATAAGAATGAATTGCTTTAGTCATAAGTTTTAAGTGACAAAAAGAATTAATACTCAGTCTTTGGGATCCCCCAATACAGAAAATGTCATCTTGATCAGCTAGTTTTCTCTCTTTCTGTGATCTAAGTTTCAGCTGAGAGATGGTCTAGGAAGATAACGAATGAGTGGGAAATTTGTAAAGTCTCTTTACATGGAATACCCATGCCATGTATATAGACCCAGACAATTCTAGGGAAGGTGGGCAGCATCGTTCTGGCTTTCTTTAACCTCCCCGCCCCATAAGATTTTCATTCTCCTCTTCATGAACTGAATGCACAGCTAAGGCAGTGGTTCTCAATGGGAAAGGAGAAGTACTACTGGCATTTGGTGGGTAGAGGACAGGGATGCTGCTAAACATCACACCTTGCACAGAACAGTCCTTCCCTACCCCAATAAATAATTATCAGCTCAAGATACCAGTAGTGCCAAAATTGAATGAATGTATAGAAAAGGCATTCCGGCTGAGGCTGAGGCGCCAGCCACGTACACCTGAGCTGGTGGGTTCGAATCCAGCTCGGGCCCACCAAACAACAAAGATGGCTGCAACCAAAAAAAAAATGGCCGGGCGTTGTGGCAGACGCCTGTAGTCCCAGCTACTTGAGAGGCGGAGGCAAGAGACTCGTCTGAGCCAAGGAATTGGAGGTTGCTGAGCTGTGATGCCACAGCACTCTATCCAGGGTGACAGCTTGAGGATCTGTCTCAAAAAAAAAAAAAAAAAAAGAAAGAAAGAAAAGGCATTCCATTTTGTGTGTATGGGAGGACTGGTGTAAACAAAAGCAGAGACCTCAGAGATTGAATAAGAATCTAAGCAGAGGCAGTTTACCTGGAATGAAGGTACCATGTTAATAAAGGCTGAGTAAGGTTTTAGAGTGGTGGTTTCAGGATTAGAGTCATCACAAAGAGAGTATATACATTTATTCTATTAGGGAGCCATTCTTTTGTGTGAAGGGTAGGATGGAGGAGGGATTATAGTGGAATGAGGTACAAGTATGGCAACTGTTTCATTTGCCCAGGTTAGCAATAAGAAACTTGATTTCCATGTATAGTAAGAATTTTCTTCCCCATGTGTGTTTGCTCTTAGAGGAGTGGGGAGTTGAGTGGAATAGCCAAGAATGGCCCTCTGGGAAGGAGAATAGTTTTCTGAAGATACTCAGTCTTTGGATTTCTTTTCTTTTCCCAGGAACTTCGAGGAGTGTCCAGCAGTTTCTGGCTATGTGTGACAGGGGTGAAACTTCCCAAGGGTTCAAGTACACAGGAAGGACTTTGAACTACCAGAGTCTGCCCCATCGTTCCAGGACAGATGCCTCCTGGGGACCCCGGTCAGAGACCAACCAGCACATTGGGGCCAGATGCTTGACTACTCCAGGGTTCAATCCTCAGCTAACCCACACTGCCACACTACCAGAAAGCATCCAGGGCCTTCAGGTTCCTCATGCTCAGTCTTGGGGGAATCTTTTCCACTTATCTCCTCACTCTCCCATTGTTCACCCTGTGTCCTCACCATCCAGCAGTCTTCATGTACCCTTGAGGTCAGCTTGGAATTCAGGTCCTATTATAGGGTCCCGAACCCCTGGTCCCCGAAGAGTAGATATGCCCCCAGATGATGACTGGAGGCAAAGCATTTATGCCTCCCAATCTGGACATAGGAGGACCAGGGGAGAGGGATATCTGTTTGTTCTACCAGATGCCCCTGGAAAAGAACAGATCAGGGCTCGAGCCCTGCAGCACAGTCAGTGGTAAGGATCACTCCCGTCCTTTCCTGGAGCCACACCATTCTCTGAAAAATTGTGCTGTGACAGAGCTGGTACCCTGCATCCCTGCCTTGGTTGTTCTATTCTCATCTCAACATAGAATTGGCAGTTTCTCCTAGTGGTGCCAGGAACCTCCAAAAAAGACCTGGCTCTCTATGGAGGATATTTGAAATTCCAACTTCCATTCCCCTAGCAAAAAGAAGCAGCTGCTGTTTAAGGACTTTATTTGAGCCACGTTAAAGATATATCCATGATATTACTCTGGACACTATGATTCCTTAGGATCTTAAGATGACTATTTTATTCCTGGACACTTTATGCCCGTACCTCCACCTGAGCCATCATCTCTGTTCCCTACTGTATTCCCAACTTCTACCCTTATTTTATCCACCTATCCCTGTTACTGGACCCTCTGTCTTCCCCATTTCCCATCTGTGGAGGGACATGAAGCCCTGTGGTCATGGTTCTGACCAGATCATTCAGGGCAACCCACCCACCTGCCCAGGTATTATGGCCTGTCAGCCTTCCCTGTCCTCCCAAACCTTAGGCCTAGAATGTGGAGCTGCCACCATAACATTCGCCCTTCTGAGCAGATGGAGTCAGGCACACTAACACACCCTCCTATCTTCAGCAGCAGAGCCATTACTGCCACTTGCTCATTTGCCATTGTAAACCCTCAGATTCAGCTGAATTATTTTAGGGCCAAACATAACTGTTTTTGTAAAGTATTTTTCATTAATAAATCTATAAGATAGTTCTATTTAATCCCTTGTCATTTTTCCCTTTTGTATGCTGTTGCTTTTTTAACTGGGGTGGGGAGGCCTGGACATATATATGAAATGGCTTTTGACTGAGTGGAAGTGAGGAGCCAAAGCAGATTTGAAGGATATACACTCAAGGTGGGAGTCAATGGGCCCTAATACAGAGTGCCTTTCCTTTTCACTACTTCCATGAGCATATTTCCTATCCCTTTCCTGCTAGAGGCACTCAGTACTCAGTACATTACACACTTCCTTCTTCCCTTCCTTAGTGAGATTTTCTGGGGATTCAAATTCCTCTTATAAATTCATTCCTTCTACCTTACAGATTTGTGATATGCCTCCTATCCCTGTTCTCTTCCCATGATAACCCCTCCTCTTCCCTTCCCTTGTTGGTATTATGGCACTTCCATGCCAGAAAGATCTATTTTTGCCCCTGCCTCACTGCTAAGAATCCCTTTCCTCTAAAATATATTTGGTGGGCTCCTTTTGTGAAAAATACCCATTGTTGGGCTTTCCTTTCTCTTTTACCTCAGTTCTTGGGATTGTTGAGATTGACACAAAGAGGTAAAAAGGTACTCTTTGAGACCTTTACACTAACTACTCACCTGATTATCACCATACATTATGAATAGATTCTGAACACATATATTACTGAGCCGAAGGACGGGCAGGAATTTCTCACTTCATCCTACTTGGATCCTATCCCATGAAATTATACTTAGATTTGCTGGTTCCTTTAGGTGATTCAACATATCCCCTGGTGTCATACACACATTTCTAATAATTACTTTTTTTTTTTGGAGACAGAATTTCACCATGTTGCCCCTGGTAGAGAGCTGTGGCATCACAGCTCACAGCAACTTCAAACTCCTGGGCTCAAGCGATTCTCTTGCCTTAGTCTCCCGAGTAGCTGGGACTACAGGTACCCGCCACAAGGCCCGGCTAATTTTTGTAGCAGTTGTTGTTGTCTAGCTGGCCCTGGTGGGGTTTGAACCCACCAGCCCCGATGTATGTGGCTGGTGCCTTAGCTACTGAACTACAGGCACCGAGCCTCTAATAATTTCTGATTGAACAGTTTTTGACCTTCTACCCCCTTTCCCATGAATGTCAGTCACCTTGGTCTCTGTGAATTTCACATAAGTCACCTGGACCCCACAAAAATAAGGAACTAATTTCCAGTTCCCTGTTTACTCCTCTGCCTTCCAAATCTATTTTCTGAATGAATCAAAAAGAAGTTTCGTGTCCTTTTCAGGTGAATAATGCAGATTCTTTGAAACATCTCTTGGTATCTTCCCTTCACCTCCCCTTGACTTTTTGGTCTTAAATCTTTTTTTTTTTTGAGACAGAGCCTCAAGCTGTCACCCTGGATAGAGTGCTGTGGTATCACAGCTCACAGCAACCTCCAATTCCTGGGCTCAAGCGAGACTCCTGTCTCCATCTCCCAAGTAGCTGGGACTACAGGCGCCCACCACAATGCCCGGCCATTTTTGGTTGCAGCCGTCATTGTTGTTTGGCGGGCCCGGGCTGGATTCGAACCCGCCAGCTCAGGTGTACGTGGCTGGTGCCTTAGCCGCTTGAGCCACAGGCGCCCAGCCTTGGTCTTAAATCTTAAAGCCTAAACTGCTTCTGCCGCTTTCTTATTTTGTTCCTTCAAACTCTTGACAATTCCAGATCCTAAACACAAGGGCCAGAATTCTCATTTATACTCCATTTTAAATAGTCACTTCTCTGCTCTAGAGCCTACAATGCTTCTATTCTCCTGTCCCCTGCCAACTTTTTACTACTCAGATCTGTAGCTAAATTGTTAAACATTCGTTTGTCTATTAGTAGGAGATTCTAAGGTTTGATCATGTCTCCATGTCTCCCCATTAGAAAAATGGGCAGCTTCAGGACAGCCAGTGGCTTGTTTCATCGCAGTAACTTGCTACAGACCGCCCCCTCTTCTCAGTCTTTTGTTTCTGCATGCAAAGAATTTTAACCTGATCCCTTGGCCTCGTCATGTTTCTTTCTTAGTCTCAGTAATTTTGCCTGAGTCCCTAGAGCCTGCCCCGCCCCCGCCTCCGCTCGCGCGGTGCATGCCGGTCTTAGCCCCTCTGTAGCGAAAGAGGGTCCGCCATGTTCCCCGGCGGCGCCGCCGCTTGGCTCTGGTAGTTGCCGCCCCCGCCCCCAACCCCGCCCGGCCTAGAGCCTAGCCGAGCCCCGGGCCCAGCATGGCCGCCCCGGAGCCGGCCCGGGCTGCACCGCCCCCACCCCCGCCCCCGCCGCCCCCTCCCGGGGCTGACCGCGTCGTCAAAGGTGAGAGGTGCACGAAGCCCTGGGGGCCTGGCTTGAGAAGCGGTGTGTGAGGGCGGGCGGGAGACCATCCCCTAGGTAGCGGGCCCGGAAGGGCGGGCGAGTGACTGGCTGCCTCCCTTGGGGAGTGGCCCCTGGGCGGGCCCCTGCCGGACTGGGCTAAGTCGGTGGCTGCGGTTCCCTGGTCTCCAGTTTACCTTCAGGCCAGGGCGGGGATTTTGCGCTCGGATTTCCTAGCCCAAGGGGCTACTAGCTGCAGTGAGCTCCCTGTCTTTCCAGCTTGGCCTGTTAAAGCGGCGCAAGGGCCGCGATTAGCTTCCTGCTCCGCGACAGCTGCACTCCTGGCTTGCCGGGACGAACCGAGGGGCCCAGAGACCTCCAGCCACGCGGGGCCAGGCCAGGAGCGGACAGAAATCTCCTCGGCTCTGGCCCACGCCTGCTCCCCTGTGACAGCCGTCCGCCCTATCCGCGCCTTGCTAGCGCCAGCCGCAGGGGTTGGCCCTCGGGTGCCATCCTGTGCGGAAATTGGGGGAGCCATATGTTATTAATGGAGAAGAGTGAAGTCGAGGCAGGATTCGTGAGCCTAGGTTTTACAGTGCAGAATAGGAGAAAAAGAAGCATAAGAGGTTGCCCCTCCCCTGCAGACACACACCTACACACACTCCTCCTGGAAGAAAAAGTTAAATGTTTCTTAACCAGGGCAGAATTTATGTTTGTTTACCCACAACTGGTCAGCAGATTAATTTAATATAGAGAAATTGTGGGCTAATTGCGAGTCGTTTAAGATTCTGAGCTCCTTGAGAGAGCCCGTCAACTTCAAACACTGCTGTGGAGGTGAAAATTTTCAAAAGATTTTTCATTACCATGTAGTTTGATAAATTGAAATCGTTGTAGAATAAAGTTTTCCTTATTGGTATTATGTTTATTGTAAAAATGTAGGTACTCCTTTTATTTATTTTTCATTCAGCTTCTTAGATGTACTGGCACAGTGTTTAAATGCTGTATTTTAGCCTACTTTTTGAAATCTGATCCTATGTGCTTCCATTAAAATATCTAAAAACAAGAAACCTTTTTTTGTGTTTTTTTAAATTTAAATTTTTCAATCTAAGCTTCCTTCAGTTTTAATGACACTGATTTGCACCTAGGTTTATGTGGATTATTTTTAAAGTTAGTAGAATGTCAAGTTGTGTCAGGCATTGGAAGTGCTGAATAGTTTATGGAATCCTTGTACTGAGTTATCTTTCTTAAAAGAAAAAGAATTTCTTAGTTCAGGTATTCATTCTGTCAAGAAATCCTGGAGTTTTAGGGGGGTAGGAACAGGGGACATTGGTTGCTGCTTCATATTCTGACTATATTTCTATGTTTTGTGTTAATTTCCCTGGGCTCCAGACTGTTAGATGGGATAACCAATCATATTCCTGAGCAATGAGTTTATGCTATCCTTATGCATGTGAATCTTATTCCTTGTCATATATATGGTAATGTTTTTCCTGTACTGCTTTAATGCAATAAAAATAAGATTCCAAGCATAAGGCACATTCCTTATGGGTGAGTTGTGAGTCCAAGACACAGTCATATTTGCAGTTTATTGGCATGGAATAAAAGCCATTTGATTTAGATAAATAGGAAAGGAGGTTGTTAATATAGGAAATTAGAGTTAAATCTCATGGTTATCATTTTATGTGGTTAATTGTATCCTCTTCATAAAAACAACTTTCATTTCTTTATGAAATTTGTTAGCCAGTTGGAATACTTTATATGGATCACCTCTTCAGAAACAACATGTTAAGTCTAATTTGACTGCTCAGTTTCTTGCAGTTACTGAGAAATTCACCTTTCATACAGATCCAGAAATCTACTTTCAGATTTCACCTTCAGGATTCTTTTGTGCTTTCTATATTCATTAATTATACTATAATGTTACATATGATGATAGAGAACACTGGTTGCCTAAAGATAAATGACCACTGTGCTATTTCAGCTTAAGTTTAACTTGCAAAAATCCAAATTTCTTTTAAGTCCAGATGTACTGCTAGTTTTGTATCTATATTGTCATAGTTGTAATATTATGGAGGCCATCCATTGGTCCATTGGTATTGAATATAAGTAGTCTTTTACTCCCTGAAACTTGTATTATCTCCAAACTTTGTTTTATGGTTATGTAAGTTCTTAAGGGCATATAGATCTTTCTGTTTTTAGTATCAGATGCCTGAAATTCACTTGTGAAGTTTGGGAACTTGGAATACTGTAGGTGATGGTATATAAATGTGATGAGCTTGTCACTAAAATTAGTAGTAAATCTGTGTCATTGATTACGGGTGATTAGATTTCCTGGTTGGTTAAAACAAATTCTTTTTCAGAGCCTACTTCAGCTGCTGGCTCAGGTCAAATTCTTCCTCCGTTTGAAAGTTGATGTAGCCCAGGATGGGCATGGTGGTTCATGCCTCTAATCCTACTACTCTGGAAGGTCAAGGCAGGAGCATCACTTGAGCTCAGGAGTTTGAGACTAGCCTGAGTAAGAGTGGGACACTGTGTCTACTGAAAATAGAAAAATTGGCCTGGTGTTGTGGCCAGAGCTTGTAGTTTTGGCTACTTGGGAGGCTGAGGCAAGAGGATCATTTGAGCACAAGAGTTTGAGGTTACTATAAACTATGATGCCATGAAGGGCGACAGAGTGAAACTCGGTCTCAAAAAAAAAAAGTTGTTGTAGCCCAAATGGTGATATAGGTGAGATAGTATCAATATATGCCCTTTTAGCTGCATAATGGTAAGCATTCTTTTGTTCTTTAGCTAAGCAAATGGACATAAACTAAGGAAAACATTTAACTTTATCTGCCTGTGTGCCTTACTGTCACAGCAGCACAATTAGCATGGGTAATTAAAACTCAGAACCTTAAATTTATGTAATTTGCTTGCCTTTCCTCCTCCCCCTAAACTATACTTGACCTGAATTGTCCAGATACTTCCTTTTTCCCCCAAATACTTTAAAAATGTACCTTTTACTGTACAGACTAGGTCCCAGATTTGTAAAGCTGGATTTTCTCTTTTGAGTATTAATTATCACCATTATCAAGTGTGTTAATCTTGATAGAAAAATTCATCTTTATCACTCAGAGAGCTTTGTCTATATCATAAATATGTTCATGTAAGCACCAACAATGTGACTCATTTTCTTCTTTTTTAGGTTGTACTAACCTTAAATTATCAGACTTTCAGATTGAACCAAAATGCTGAAGTGTATATGTTTTAATTTTTTTAAGCTGATGTATTTCTGATGGGCAGTCTTATAAGTGATTTAGGTTCTGTTGCCAACTGTCCTGCTTGTAAATCTGAGGTCATTTGGCTAATGTATATTCCAGTACCTTTGCTTTATTAGGATTGCTTATTTTCATTACAGATTCTCAGATGACCCACTTATGTCTTGACAGAGCTACTTCACTGTTTATTATTAGTTCTATTTCATTACTTTTTAAAACAACTTGAATTTTAATTTTTTTACAAAGTCTATTTTGTGAACTTATTTATATAAAAAGATAACTTCTGAAAAAATATTTTTCTTTTTCTTTCCACCCCCATTAAACTGCTAACCATACTAAAATAAATCTTCAGAACCATGTGTACTGAAGAGAAAGCAAAGAAACAGAGAATATTTTGTGTGTGTGTGTGTGTGTGTAAGAAAGAAAAGGAGAGAGAACACCATGGTAACAAGTTATCTTAGAAGGGAAATGCCAAGTAGGATATACAGCCATTAAGTCATGAGACAAAAGTTTCAGATTCCAGAGCTACTGAATGAATTGGCAACAGTTGTAAGGAAAAGTTTAGTGAAAAGAACCTTATTTATTAAATGAGGTGTGCCAATCATGATTTCATTTTACCATAGAAAATTTTTTTGTACATAGCAATGAAATAAGCTGAAGGTAATTAGTCATTCATGTATCTCATGTAAAAATTATTTTTGTAATCAAATAACAAATATTCATTAAATGCCTGCTGTATGCTTCAGAACTGTAGGGAGACAACAAACATAATATGAAAGAGAAATACAGTTTTAGTCCTTGGGGAAATAAACATTCATGAAAAGTCAATAATAATATGTCATAAGGATGGGTGTGATTAATAATTGCCAGGTAAGCTGGGCACAACAGCTCACAATACTAGCACTTTAGGACGCCAAGGTGGGAGGATCTCTTGAGCTCAGGAGTTTGAGACTAGCCTGAGCAAAATTGAGACCCTGTCTCTACTAAAAATGAAAAAATTAGCCAGTCGTGTGGTGGGCACTTGTAGTCCCAGCTACTTAGGGCAGGAGGATTGCTTGAGCCCAAGAGTTTGAGGTTGCTGTGAGCTAGGCTAAGGCCATGGTACTCTAACCTGGGGGACAGAGCAAGACTGTCTCCAAAAAAACAAAAAAATCCAGGTAACTGGCAGACCTAGTCAGTTGTCTGAGTTCAAAGGAGGTAGTGAGGATGCTGGGCTGGAATGGTCCAGGAAGGGTTTGCATAAGAGCAAAGAGGCCTTGAGGGATGGGTAGGATTGAACTAGGCAGAAGATTGGGACCATTCATTTATTTGTGCAACATTTGATGAGAACCTTCTTGGTACCAGGCATTGTGCTAAGCGTTGGTGATACAGAATTAAATAAGATTCTCCTAGAGTGCTGGCAGCCTAGTGGGGGAAGACATTATTGTAAATCAAAAATATAACAAATTAGGTACAAAGTACTATTGAAGTTATAAAAAGGGAATTGACTATTTTACTTTGAGGGAAAGCATCACAGAGGATAATGGTTTGAGTTAGTCCTTGAAGGATGAGTAGAATTTCTTCAGACAGGAGATGGGGCTAGAGTAGAGAGAACAGGGCAGGAAGGCATGGTATTTGAAAACAAAGCATGAAATGTGGGCAATAGTGTGTAATGTGCTTAGCAAAGAGTGGCAGGAGTGAAGCTGAAAAGCTGAAACTTAAGCTAGTGAGTAATAGAGCCTCTGGATGATTAAGAACACAAGTTGTGGAGTCCAGTTGCCTGAGTTTGAAAATTAGCTCTACCTTCTCACTGTGGACAAAATACTTAGCATCCCCAAGCCTTAGTTTTTTCATCTGTAAAATAGAGTTAATAAAATCTTACTGTAGTTTTTTTGTGAATTCATGTAAAGTATGTCCCACAGTGCCTGACCTGGCACATGAGTACTCAACCAGTGGTAATCATCACGATTATTATTATTATTGAAGGTTTTAAAGTAGAATAGTGATCTAGTATCTTGGTTTTTGTTTTTTTTTTTTTTTTAACCCAAAATTGAACAAATGTTTTATTTGGGTAATGAGACTATGGGTGATGCATTTACTTTTTCTCTCTTCTATAATACTCAAGTATGCTGAATAGGTATTAAAGTACTGTAGTATTACCAAGAATGTCAAAAGTCTTTTATCAATCGAAGTACTTGTAATAAAAAGAGAATTTTTATTTGAAAAGGATAATTTGTAATTTTTCTTCCATTTTGTAGCTGAAATGTTAGTATTTTTATTCAAACATTCCAATGCATGCCTAACACAGTTTATTCTTACTATTATCTCATTCATTATTTTAATTACAATTTTTTCTCCACCTATCACAAATTGTATCTTTTCAGCTGATGGTTCATGACACAGATGTTTACCTTTTGAAATTTCTTCATGTCTTCTAAGGTGAAAAATATCATTCTCCATTTAACAAACTTTTCTTCAAATGAGTAGTCAGCAAAATGCTATGTTAGTTCACTTAACAGCTCTTTCAAAATACAGTTTTTAAATCCAAGGAAGCAGCAAAGGATTTGTAGAAATGGGTTACACATCATCTTTCAGTTCTTCTAATCACATGTAGTGGCCAAAGTTGGCTGTTCAGTGTAGGATGTCTGTTTAACTTTTTTCTTTTTTCCATTATTAGAAGTTAATTGATGATACACAGTTAAACCATTAAAAGAAGCATATTCCTCAGCTGTGAATCCATAAATATCTTGACAAGATAGATCCACATCTTGCTGAAAAACAATACTTACTAAACTTGTTGGTTTGCCACTGATAGCAATCGTAAGGGCTGTTCTTTGATTCTTATCTGCAGCATTCACATCTGCCTGTTTCATCAGAAGAAATTTTGCCATTTCTGCATTATTTTTACTAACAGCAAGTAAAAGTGGAGTATACCCATCCTTATTTTTAGCTTCAAGATTAGCTTCGTGTTGAAGCAACTTTTCAACTAATGAGACACTTTGACCACAGACAGCATAATGAAGAGCATTATGATGAAAATCTACCAGGTTTGGGTCTGCACCACAGTTTAGAAGAAAAAGTAGCACAGTCCTCCTTTTGGCACTGTACTGCCTTAATCAATGGAGACCTGTTTTCACTATCTAGGACATTTATCTCACATTGTTTCTCAATTAGGAAATATACAATATTTACATGTCCATTAGCACAGGCCAAGTGCAAAGGTTGTTCTGTATTCCTTGTCCCGCATGTTCACATCTTGTTTCTTGACCAGGAGGTACTTGGTCAGCTTCTGCAGATCCCCTGCTAAAGTGGCTTTGTGAAGTTTCTTTTTTTTTTTTTTTTTGGTAGAGACAGAGTCTCACTTTATCGCCCTCGGTAGAGTGCTGTGGCGTCACACAGCTCACAGCAACCTCCAACTCTTGGGCTTAGTAAATTCTCTTGCCTCAGCCTCACAAGTAGCTGGGACCACAGGCATGAAGTTTCTTTAAGTCTTTATCTTGACGGTGGTAGCCCAAGCCCATGGGCAGGTTGGTGGAGGGAGGGCTGGAGGACTCATCCTTCCTCCTCTAGAAGTGGAAAAGCTTCTTCCTGGCCGTGCAGGCTGCAATCCTCAGATGGAACCAGGATGTTTCTCCAGTATCTTGGTTTTTGAAAGCTAACTCTGGTTTACTGTGTGGAGCAAATATTAGGGAGGGAGAGGCTTAAAGTAGGTTGCCTAGTTAGAAGATGAATGGAGTAGTCCAAGTGAGGGATGACCAAGGCATGAATTTAGGGAAAGAGAAAGCAGATAATAAATTCTTAGTAATTCTGGAAAGTAAGTATATTGGCTATGTGCCCAAATGATGAAAACAATAATAAGAATAATTTTGCTTTAGGAATTGATTAAATGGGTCAGTTGGCAATGGTAGCTGGAGGCAAAGATTCGAATGATATGTAAAAGACTAAGAATTGAGGAGGACATTGAAAAAAAGATTCAGGTTTTTTTTTCCTTATTCATTCTTTAGTCATTAAGAAACGACCTCCCCCCCCCCAAAAAGAAACGATCCCAAATTTTTGGTTATGTTAATCTGCCTGTGCTTTGTTTAACCAAAGAGTTAGAATAGATATTAGATTTTTTTTAGTATACAAGATAAGAACTTGAACTAGCATTACAACAATGGAGATGTAAGAAAATAGAATTTGAAGAACTTGGAGTCCAAAAAGAGAAGAATGATGTGAAAATTTTAAATTTGAGTGACAAAGAATGGTGATACCTTAAGAAAAGCCAGGGAAGGCGCCTGTGGCTCAAAGGAGTAGGGCACTGGGCCCCATATGCTGGAGGTGGCTGGTTCAAACCCAGCCCCGGCCAAAAAAAAAAGAAAAGTAAGCCAGGGGCGGTGCCTGTGGTTCAAGGAGTAGGGCTCCAACCCCATTTGCCTGGGGTGGTGGGTTCGAGCCTGGCCCTGGCCAAAACTGCAAAAAAAAAGTAAGCCAGGAAGAGGAACTAATTTTGGGGGGAAAGTATTGTATTTAGGAAACCACCATAAGAAAACAACCACTGCTCATTAAATGATCAACATGGCTATGTGCATATGGTAGTAAAATTCAATGGAAATTAAGCAGGGGGCAGGGCTGGGAGGTATGGTAAGTAAATTCACACTTAACGGGAATAGTGTGCAATTACAACCTTGATTTCAGCTATACAAAGATAATGCATATAACCAAAACGTTTGTACCCCCATAATGTTCTGAAATTAATTAAATAAATAAATGGTTATGAGACCCAATAGATATCTCAAAGTTTTGAAGACATTGCTATAGGATTTATTGAATCTTAAAGTGTGTAGCTAATACATGCATCTACTCCTCGCAAGTAAATGGGTTATATTATTCTTCGTGAGGAAGAGCCTTTTGATGACTCCTTTAACTAAAAGTTGTTGTATTGATATAAAGACAGGTGATTGAGGAGCAGCATTCTAATGACTTCACTTTTAGCCATGGTTCTGTTCTTTACTAGTCAGAACACTTTGGGAAGCCACTTACCCGTCTCTGACCCCAATTGTGAAATGGAGATAAAATCTGCCTGACCAAACTTATAGGGCGTCTCTGAAAATCAGGTGAAATTAATTATACATGTGAAAGCACTTCATAAACTGTAAATAAGGCACCGTAAAGATACTGTCATTGCAACATAAACAGCATCAAGATACGTAAGTATTTTAGAAACTGTAACTAAAAAAATCATAAATTCAGCAAACATTAGTACCTGTGTTTTATTCACTGAGTATATAAAGGTGGCAGACACAAGCTGGTAGGAGACAGATATTTATAGCACAATTTGGTAAGTGCCATAATGTACATGTACATCATCTGCTATGATATAGTACCACAAAGGATAGGGGACCATTTGCCTAGGCTGAAAAGATAAGAAAAGTTTTCAAGAATTGTAACACTGAAATGAGATTTAAAGACTAGGAGAAGTTAGTCACAAGCTGGAAAATAGTGTACCCCAAAACAATAGGGCAGGCAAAGTACAAAGATAAAAAAGTGGATGTAGTTTAAGAAATCAAACTAAGTTAGTATCTAGAGTATAGAATATGTCTGGATTGTGAGGTAGTGGCAAAAGATGAAGGAGGAAAAGATGATGCTGGGGTCAGATCGTGAGGGGTCTCATATGCTATGGTAAGGTAAAGAATTTGGATTTTATTTATTTGAGACAAGAGTCTGACTGTGTTATCCTTGGTAGAGTGCTGTGGTGTCATAGCTCACAGCAGCCTCAAACCCTTATGCTTGAGCAATCCTCTTGCCTCAGCCTCCCCAGTAGTTGGGACTACAGGCCTGTGCCAGCTCTCTGGGCTAGTTTTTTTTTTTTTTCTTTCTATTTTTAGTAGAAATGGATTTTGCTCTTGCTTAAGCTGGTCTTGAACTCCTGAGCTTAAGCAATCCACCCATTTCTGACTCACAGAGTTCTAGAATTACAGGAGTAAGCCACTGCACCCAGCCAAAAATTTGAATTTTAAATAGTTAAGCCTGCCTTGAAACAGAATTTTGAGATTTGAATTTTAGAAAGAATACTCTGTTGTAGAACACAGGCAAAATTGAAAGGAGTGTAGTGATTACTGGGGGGAAAAGTCCTTACTTGGTGTCTCTTGGGGCTAAAGGGACAAAAACAGGGAATTATTGGCTCGGCGCCTATGGCTCAGGCAGCTAAGGTGCCAGCCACATACACCTGAGCTGGCGGGTTCAAAATCCAGCCTGGGCCCGCCAAACAACGACAGCTGCAATCAAGAAATAGCCGGGCGTTGTGGCAGGGGCCTGTGGTCCCAGCTACTTGGGGGGCAGAGGCAGGAGAATTGCTTGAGCCCAGGAATTGGAGGTTGCTGTGAGCGGTGATGCCACAGCACTCTACCCAGGGAGACAGCTTGAGGCTCAGTCTCAAAACAAAACAAAACCGGGGAATTATTTAAGACTTATTGGCCATGTAGGAGTAAGGAAGAAAGAGGCATCTAGGATAATTCCCATATTAATTGGGTAGCGGCATTGGTAATGGTTTAGAAGGAAAGATAATACATTCTATTTTGGACATAGTAAGTTTAGCTATCTATGGAACATCCAAGTGGATATTTGATAGTTTAGTAAGGATCTGGAGTGAAAGGGTGGGATCTATTTGGGAATTCTCAAAATACAGATGCTTGAAACTGTGGTAATGAGTGAGATCTCTAGTTCATAGTATGGAGGAGCGCCAAGGACAGAATCCTATGGCAGACGTTGGCATGTAAGGATCAATGAAAGGACTAGAAATTTACGAAATAGGCCCGTCAGGGATAACTACCAAAGAGGAAATCCTGGTGAATGATTTCGAGAACCCAAGAGAAGAGAAAGCTACAAGGTAGAAGAATTACTGTAAAAGCCAGATAAATGAAAATCGAGGACCAGGACCAGCTAATTGGAGACCATGAATTTGGAGTAGCACTGGGCCATTTTTATTCGTTTTATACTCAGCACTCAGGTTTAAAAGCTAATTTATTCAAGAATTGGGGTTTGCCTAGTAGGTAGTATAGAAGGTTAAAGGGGCAAAACAATTCAGGTTGTTTAGAATAAGTGGGTGAATGGTGGAATAGCTTCAAAATTGTAAGAAGTATGGCACACACCTATAATCCTAGCTATGCAGGAAGCTAAGGTGGAATGATCACTTGAACACAGGAGTTTGAGGCTGTGGTGAGCTCTGTTCTTCAGCCTAGGCAACAGTGAAACCTTTTCTTTTTTTTTTGAGATAGAGCTACGTCACTCTTGGTAGAGTGCTGTGGCGTCACAGCTCACAACAACCTCAAACTCTTGGGCTTAAGCAATTCTCTTACCTCAGCCTCCCAAGTAGCTGGGACTATAGGTACCTGCCACAACACCCTGTTATTTTTTTGTTGTAGTTGTGAATTGTTGTTCAGCAGGCCCGTGCTGAGGTTTGAACCCGCCAGCCTCGATGTATGTGGCCAGTGCCCTAATCACTAAGCTATGGGCGCCAAGCCAGAAACCCCATTTCTTAAAAAAAAAAATAATTGGAAGAAGTAAAGGTAGCCAGAAAGGAGTTGATAAGGAGGCACTATCTAGTTCTTAATACAATTAAAGAACAGATGGAATAAAGGAATTAAAAAGAGAACATTAGGGAATTTTGACCATGGAGTAGAAGATTGCAGTTCTGGATTTCACAGGCAGAGCAATAATGGTGGCCAAGACTGAGGAGTTGAAGTGGAGTGAAGCTCAAACCTCTCAGTTCTTAAGTTTTTTCACCATGTGGATGTTGACAATGCTGGGACTTAACAGTGGAGAATGCTTATAAACCAGGAACCTGAATTTAAGATGAATTGTGAGAGATGACTGGAACTTTAATAGATAGCAAGAACAATGATAAACTAGCTAGAAGGCATGAACCTCAAAGGAACAGGCATTTTTCCCCCCTTATCAGAGTGTTAATGTTGGAAGTGGTAATGGGAAGCTAAAATAGTGCTACATCCTTCTCTGCTGGGAGTAGTGGAGTGTAGAAAAATGAGCACCATCCTCTTTTGAGAAAGTACTTGAGAAGTGTTGTCTTTCAGGAATACCAAGATTTAACTAACCTAGAGCGATGACAGCATTCTGTGAAGAGCTAACAATTACATGTGTGTATGTATGTTGGGTGCGGATGGGGAAAGAGGGTTACATATACATGTATATATACCTTTTATCTTAAAATAGGAATTTTGGAAGCCTCAATGTAAAAAGGATTTGGAAGGAAGAGAACAGTAAGAGGGAAATAATGGTGTGAGGGAAAGAGATAGAAAAATTTGCTAAGTATAGGGAGTATATTTTGGACAGTTGCTGAGGACTGCAATGATGGGAAATCTGGAGGGATTAACTGATTTTAGGCATCTGAATGATACTTTGGAGTAGTTATTCACTGGACACAAACTGCACTCCACTTGGAGGCCTCTTAAAGGCTAAAAGTTTGCAACCTTTGCTTAGAATTGGAGAACAGGATTACTTAAGAGATCTCTACCTCTTCCCCAATCAAGAACAATCAGTCTGTGTTCTTGAATTTTTTCCAGTTCCCTAAATTAAAATGTTTTTTAGGCCTTGATTTTTAGCTACTTACCATACTTAAAAGTGTGAATAAAAATACCTTGTGAATGTTATTGATTACTATACAGAGACATCGTTCATGCCAAAATTTGAATTAAAAGGGGCTCGGCGCCTGTGGCTCAACGGGTAAGGCACCAGCCACGTACACCTGAGCTGGCGGGTTTGAATGCAGCCCAGGCCCGCCAAACAACAATGACGGCTGCAACCAAAAAATGGCCGGGCGTTGTGGCGGGCGCCTGTAGTCCCAGCGACTTGGGAGGCAGAGGCAAGAGACTCGCTTGAGCCAGGAATTGGAGGTTGCTGTGAGCTGTGACGCCACAGCACTCTATCCAGGGTGACAGCTTGAGGCTCTGTCTCAAAAAAAAAAAACAAAATTTGAATTAAAAGGAAAATTTTCAGTAGACCAGTTTGATGAAAATGAATGTTACTAAATTATGTTTTCTAGTTCTAGGAACTTTGTGAATTGGGTGCTTTTATAACTGTTTAGGTTGGTTTAGCTGATCTTCCATTTTTAGCTATTTTAGTTGTTGACTTTTTACATGATATTTACATACATTTAGTCCAGGTTTTTCTCTATCACAAATGCAGAAGAGTAGGAAAAATAGTCTGAAAATTAGGAGACAAAAAAATGTTTGGGGAAAGCCCTGGAAAAGCGAGAATAATTGGCTGAAGATAAATCAGAAATTTAAAAAACCTTTAAAAATTTGAAAACTAGAAGGAAATGCTTTAAATGCCTTAGAAAGTTACAAAAGAAAATAGTGGTTGAGAATATTAAAAAAAATTTTTTTTTAAAGACAGAGTCTCACTCTCACCCTGGCTACAGTACTGTGGCATTATAGCAAACTCTTAGGTTCAAGCCATTCTCTTGCTTCAGCTTCCCGGTAACTGGAGTTATAAGTGTTTGTCACTATGCCAGGCTAGTTTATCTGTTTTTAGTAGAGAAAGGGGTCTCACTCTTGCTCAGGCTGGTCTCAAACTCCTGAGCTTAAGCAATCCACCTGCCTTAGCCTCCCAGTGTGCTGGGTTTAACAGGCATGAGCCATACTTTGCCTGGCCTTTAGTTGCTTTAAGTTGAAATGTAAAGGAGCAGTTGATCCTGTATATTTCTAGGCTTTTGTGTAATAATTGATAATCACAATTATGACTTAACAAGCATCAAGAAAATACTGTATACTGTATGCCCCAAAGTGAGTTTTTTCTCTTAAAACCCTTTTTTTAATCAGAAAAGAGGGAACCGCCTTTTGAGTCTATAAATAGTCTCTTAATTTATTTCTTTTTTTATTTTGTAAAACAACATACTATTTGGTAAAGAACCTGAAATTAATTCATTCCGAGTTGATTTTTTTCTAATTTTTAAAATTTTTTTTATTAAATCATAATTGTGTACATTGGTGCAATCATGGGGCACAACGTGCTGACTTCATATACAATCTGAAATATTTTCATTGAACTATTTAACATAGCCTTCATGGCCTTTTAATCACTATATGAAGACATTTATAT
>CAUYRH010166387.1:0-47540 GCA_963574655.1 Perodicticus potto | reverse complement strand
GTCTTCTGGATATATACCTAGTAAAGGAAGTATAGGATCGAATGGCGGGTCTATTTTAGGGATTATACTATTATCTACCTCACAGCTTCCTCTTGTGAGAATTAAATGAGATCATCTCTGTCAATAACTCAGCCCAGTGTCTAGAATGTGATAAACTCTCCACAAAAGAGCTACCGAGGAAGCTTTCCGATACTTGAGGGCTTGGGTGTAAATCCTACCACTGGAAGAACCCCATCAGCAACTCAAACGGTGCAGCCTCATGAGGAACGTGCCAGACCCCCAGTGTGAGGTGAGAACACAGCGGGGCAAAGCGCATGACTTGACATAAGCAGAGGCAGGGAGCAGCAGGCCTGTTCAGTGGGAGATGCAGTGTCCATGCCAGAGGAGGACATGAAGCCGGGACCATGTTTCTATCTCTCTGGACATCTATGACCTTATACTTGCATCCTCAGACTTGCATTCAAGACTGCACACACAGAGTAACTCAATTCAACACATAGATGGTGGTAATGATAATAACATCTGGCTTATGGCCAGGAATGATGCGAAGTCCTTCGCAATTATTTCATTAATTCGTGACAACAGCCATGTGAGGAAAACACTATTCTAGGCCTGTTTTTTGATGGGGAAAAGGGGACACAGAGAGGCTAAGTTCCTGGGTTTGCAGCTGCTGTGGCTCCTTGAGTCTTATAGACAGTGGAGCTCAATAATGGCTGTGTCCTCTGAGAATCCGGAGCATCAGAGAACCATCATGAGTGGCTGATGGGTGTGGTGAGAAGAATCTGGATTGGGTTGCAGGAAGACGTAGACACCAGGAGAGGGACCAAGCCACCTCAAGGACAGGGACTCAGAGTAGCAGACGTAATCGTGGAAACCCCAGCTCACCAAAACCTGTGCTCGCCGCGTGCTGAGCACTGTCCTGAGAACCAACGTTTAACCCTCGTAACAACTTTGTGAGGTGGCTCCATCCCCATTTTACGGATGAGGAAACTGAGGCACAGCGTGGCTATGTCACCTGCTCAGGTCGGGCTGGCTCCAGAGACCCCTCTTCCTGCCTCCCTGTGCTGTCTGGACGTGGGAAGTGGAGCCACTGTGAGCGGATGGAGGACGGGGCAGTCGAGAGCTGCCAGGCTCACATTTGTGAACTAAACCTTCTTCAGTGAAACTCTTTCTGGAATGTTGTTGGTTAAATTTGGGCAAGCCTGGGACACTGGGGTCAGGGTGAAGAGGGTTGCACCCCAAAGGCTTAGCGGAGCACCACTGAGGCCCATGGGGACCACGGCATGGGGAGGGCAGGCAGCAAGGTGGGGCTCAGTGCCCAGTAGACCCTGCTCAGAGCTTGTTCTGCGCGGTTCTGTCATCAGTTGCTCTTGGCTACCTGGACCAAGGTATGTCTAAGGAGGACTTTGGTCACCCCAAGTGGGACAGGCAGCCAGCTGAGGCTCCGCCTTGTACCCACAATGGCCCAACTGCCGAATCAGAGCCCAGGTGTTCTCAGGAGGCGGGGGGAGAATGGCTTTGTGAGGGCCTTGGGGGAGCACATGGGTCTCAAGCCACAAGTGAACAGCGCACCCAGGAGGAGGCAGAGGCCGCAGCATTGACCCCTCTCAGGGACACCTCCTGACGCTGCATCGCCCCTCATGGCAGGGAGCCTCAGAGGGACCAGTTAGACCCTTTATTCAAAGCCAGAAATCTATCCCAATCAAGGGAGGCAGCAGAATCCTCCAGAACTGGACTTGCCAACAGAAGCTGGGAGGCTCTTTCCTCTGCTGGCGAGTGAATGCCTGACACCTGGACGTTTCTCTCAGACACTAGCTGGCCAGAGCTCTCTTTGCCTCCTATCCTCCATGGCAGGCTTTTCAGAGGATGCAATATTACTTCAATTCCCAATATCACTATAAGTCCTAACAGCATCCACTTGCTATGGTAGAAAGACAGTGTAAGATCCTAGAAATCTGGAGCACTCACTTGAGAGCTGCTGCTGTCCAGCTGCGTGACCTTGAGGAAGTCAACTTCCCACTCTAGTGCCTCTGCTTGCACAACTAGAAAGCAAGATGCCGGGGCTGGTGCATTACTGTGAACGACCGGAGAAGGGGGCGTGGCTTATCTCAGAGTGAAGGTGTTAGCAGAGGGCCCAGAACACGACTGAGCCCCCGCTCAAAATGGTTAGAATAAGGGAGGCAGGCAATGGGGGAAGGAAAGAAAAAGAAAGGGGTAGAAAGAAGGAAAGAGGGAAGAGGGGAAGAAGGAAAGGAAGGAAGGCAGGAGGCCTCTCACGAGCAGAAAGTTGTAATTCTCTCCATGCCCCTCCCTTCCCCAGTTCTAGCGTTCGGCCTTGCACTTAGTAGGCCAGCTGATAATTATTAGTAGAGTCTGAATGAAGGAGCAATCAACCTAAAACATAAGCCAGCGGAATCCCGCAGCCAGCTTCAGAAGGCCTCCTAATAATGCCATCCCCGTCTTCTCAGCCATGAGTAATAGAGTTGTTGTTTTAAATACAGCCTATCCTGGCACTCCCCATAATTCAAAGTCATGTACATTTGCATGTTTGTCTGCTACACAAATAATCACATTAGGACCCGCAGAAGGGAAAAAAAAAAGCTCCACACTGTCTTCAGAAGAAGAAGCAGGAGAATTAGAGGAAATTGCCGTAATATTTTTAGTTGATTAGTAAGAGTTCAGCCAGCACAGAGGACCAGGTAGACAACTGTTGCTCTGTCCCGTATTGGGAACTGCAGGTGTCTGGAGTGGCTCAGAAAAGTAGAAGGTGCAAGTTGGGCTTCTTTTAGGACTCAGTGACCTTGGGACCACAGCAAGGCCAGTCCTTTCTCTGGCCTCAGTTTCCCCATAACCAGATGACAGAAGGAATGCTGTGTTACAGGCTCTGGGGTCGGACAAATTTGAACTCAGACCCGGTTTTGGGGGTTGGTGGCCTGTGACCTTGACCTCTCTGAACCTCAGTTTATTTCTGAAAAAATTGGGATTCTAAAAGTACATCCCATGGGACTTCTATAAGGATTGAGGTCACGTGAAGCACTTCACTCAGAGTCTGACATAGAGTGAACGCTAAATAAATTATATATAGCATGCAATATATCATGCGTAATATGCAATATAATAATACTGTTTAGTAAACACTAAATAAATTATATATAGCATGCAATATATCATGTGTAATATATAATATAATCCACACACACATCCCTTAAATAGATTTCCCTAAACTTCAGCTGAACATACCAACAAGTAGACAAACATCCACAAACACCAGTAATAGCATAAAAACCATGTCATTAAGTTATAAATGTTGACACTTAAAGATGACAGGTAGGTTGTAACTATTTATAAGTAACTGTTTGTAATGTAATCACTTAAAAAACAAACAGAATTTTCACTAGGTGGAAGAGTCAACACTGTCTGCCCTAATTTCAGAGAATAAAGCATATATGAGAATTTCACTCGTTTCCAGGTGTTGGTTTAATTAATCAAAGAATGCAGAGTATCTTTGAGCATCTGTTTACTTCAGCAGAGATTTTAATGTTTTCAGAAATGTAAAAATGGGCTCGGCACCCGTAGCACAGTGGTTACGGCGCCAGCCACATGCACCGAGGCTGGTGGGTTCAAACCCAACCCGAGCCGGCTAAGCAACAATGACAACTGCAATAAGAAAATAGCTGGGCATCGTGGCGGGTGCCTGTAGTCCCAGCTACATGGGAGCTGAGGCAAGAGAATTGCTTAAGCCCAAGAGTTTGAGGTTGCTGTGAGCTGTGACGCCACGGCACTCTACCCAGGGCGACATAGTGAGACTGTCTCAAACAAACAAAAAAAGAAATGTAAAAATAGCTGAATGATACATAGAACTCTCATAAACATGGGAGCAGGGCTAATAAAACTTAAGAGGCGAGATTAACAGAGCATATGGGTAAAGGGAAGCCTGCCGGGTTCCCTGAGGTGTGGCACATGTGTGGGAGATTCCGTGAGATTTCAATATGATTTCAGGTGGATGGAGAACTAACATCGGTGGCATTGGTAGCTCCAAATCACACCGGGTCAGAGCTAATCCCTCTCAGATTCTATTTCAGGACTTCTGATTACATCGAGGAGTTTTCTCCCTCGGTGCTACTGTTAAACAGCTTTTCATTTTTAACATTTTCCCTTTTTAACAAAGAGCCTCATCCTCGCAGTCTTTGCCAAAGCTGCAGGATCGAGCCAGAATTTAATTAACACTGATTCGCTTGTTTCACGGCATTTATTTATTGATGGCATATGATCCCGAGTTTCTATTTACGGCAGTGATATGAAGTTTTCTTCATAACTACATTTACTAATGTGTTCAAAAATAGAGTGGCTCAAAGAAAAACGATGAGACAAGCAGCATGCAGACACGACCAAAGTCACAAAGGTAGTCTGAAACGATACCCGCGTATGAAAACATTGAGCGGGGAAGGGTGGAGGAATGTCTGGAGTTGTGTTTACACCTTCGTGAATGCACAAAAGAGGAAGGAGCCAAACTGAGAAAAGACTGATGTCCTTGTCATCTGAGAAGAAAGACAAGACCACTTGGGACTAATTCAATGGAAGGGAATGCAAATGACAAACAAGAGGCATCCGGTGGGGTCACACGCCTCCCGTGGCTGACCAAGGTGAGGGCTGCAGTGAATTTGGAAGCTGTGCAAATTCTCATCCTCCTCCCCTCCCCTGCTCATAGGCCCCAGGCATTCAGCCTTGACAGTGGTCATCAGAGGCACTGACTTTTGGCAGAAACTGCTTATCCCTTTTGGCTCATCCTGGACCTGGTTGCCCTTCCCTCATTTCCTCACTTGAAGGGCCGCTCCTGCAGCCTGGGTTGCAGACTCCCATGGGAACCAGCGTCTGGTGGAACGTGGCCAATAGGAGACATCACTGGAAAATGAAATGGTGGGCGGGACCAAAGCCAGGGTAGTTCTGACTCTTAAGTCCACCTTAGGCAGCTGTCCGGGTAGCAGCTGCCTCTCCCCAAGGACTCCAGCTCCCACAGGACAAGGTCAGGGCTGCTGTGCTTCCCTCTTCCCCTGGTGACCTGAGACCCTGGACTCCAAAAACGGCACCTTCTCCCTTCTCCCCACAGTGTAGGGGTGGTGGCAACTTCCCTTCCACTGTTTTATTTATTTATTTATTTATTTTAGCTCTTCCATCACCTGTTAGATGCCAATTACATGTATTAAGTTCTCCTGATGCCCCACTCACCCAGGCCATCCATTTTAAATACCTACTTAGAGCAGTGTCCCTTTCCCTGGTTGGGGCTTGACAGATAAACCTCCCCAAACCTTCATTTAGTCAGAAACAACCTTATGGTGCTCTATGAAGAGGCCTTTCATTAGACTCATTAAATGTTGGATTCGAGAATAGCTGGTTTATTGTGTTTACAACGAAATAGATCAGGGGTCAGAAAACTTTCCCTGTAAAGAGCCAGATAGTAAATATTTTAGGATTTGTAGGCCACAAAAGTCTCTATAGCGTAGTCTTTTATTATTGTTATTATTAAGCCCTTTATAAACAGAAACTATTCTTAGCTGTAAGTAGCACAAAAACAAGCCATGGGCCAGATTTGACCCTTGAACAGTAGTTTTCTGACTGCTGCTGCCAAGAAGAAATAAATGCACCACCTCCCCAGTCTCTGGCCACTCTTGTTCTTGTCCTCCAGGGGCAGGACAGGTCATGTGACCTTGGTCTGGCCAATCAGAATGCTCCATTCTGGCCTCACACTGACTCTGAATGTGAAATAAGTGTTTGGGGAAGGGCATCCCCAAATGGGGAAATGGTATTTGAAATAAATTAACGTGGTTTATGCCAGGCTGTGTACTAGGCAGTTTCACATGCATTAGCTCTTTCAGTCCTCACACTGGGGCTTAGAGGCATAATAAATAAGTCCCCTTAAGCACATGAAAGGGCCAAGTTTCAGATGCAGGTGATTCTGGCTCAAATCTGTTTATGCCATCCTAAAATAAAGCATGGGGGTTGAAGAGAGGGGAGGGGAGAATTACCAGTCTTCCTTGACACTTTGGGAGCCCCCAGGCTAGGAATAAATGTCTCAGGCCACCCAGGACCACCCATCCATAACCATTGCTCCTATTTACAAAGCTTTTTATGGTTTCCAAGGCAAGTTCATGCACAGAAATTCATTGCATCCTCACCACAACCTGGTGAGGTAGGTAAAGCAGGAAATCTATCGCCCAATATATGGATGAAACCCCAGAGGGTCAGAGCTGTGAAGTGACAAAACTCCTAGAAAACTGGAATTTGAGCTTGTGAGATGTTCAAATGGCCTGGAGATTTTTTTGTAAGCCACAGAATTGCAGAGCCAGAAGTGCCCGAGTATCACACTCTTGTCTATGCACAAAGCCCCGTCTCTTCGTCGCTACCTCTGCAAATCCTCCTGTCCTTCAAAGCCCAAGTTCAGAGTCTCTCTTTCAAGAAGTGCTTTCCTGACTGCAACCCACAGTTCTCACTCTCTCCTCTGAACTCCTGGAGCAATTACTGTCTGTACCACTCATTTAGCAATTAATCACCAAGAGCCTTGTGACAGCTCTTCTATTGCTGCCTCCAACTATTGTTCAAATCCACTGTTGTTTTTTTAATTCTGCTTTCCTCAGATAGATTGGAGATGTCCCACTGGCAGAGGTGAGTCCTCTGCTTCTCTCTACAGTCTTGCACACAGTAGGTGCTCAATCATGTTGTGTCCATTTGATTTAACTGAGTCTTCTCGATCCTTATTAAAGTGGCTCTGAATGACTCGCTGGCTATGTGACCTACACAGTTTACTCGTCCTTTCTGACACCCCAGTTGCATTTGTAGAAAACTAAATGCGAGGTGTCATTGTATCTTTCTCATGGGGTTGTATGTGAATTAATGAGACTGACATGGATATATGTTGTCATTTCTGATCCTAGCATTGTGATTATGGTGGGGCTGTCAATCACAGAACCCTACCTCCACCAGACCACACCCTCAGGGATGGTCACATGATGTGTACCTGGCCAATTACAAAACTCCTTGTCTCAGAAACACTGATTGGCCCAGCAATGGACTCATGCTCCAGAGAAGAACCAATCACAAGCCTTCCCTGGAACAGCTATATAGACTTCAGGTGAGAGATGCTCTCTACTGTCCTGGGATGATTAGGCTGAGAAAATGGAAATCTGGGGGCAGCCATGCAGAGAAAGTGAAGCTCCAGCAGGAAGGAATGCAGTCACACAGAGAAAGGAATAGAATAGAGAAAATTGAAAACAGGATGAAGTTCTAGCTTTTGCATCTGGCTAGTCAGGGATCCACACATGGATTTGCCTATTATGTGAGCCAATAAATTGCATTTTACGTGAACCCATTTGAGTGGGATTTCTTCACCTGCAAATGAAAAGGTACACTGATGCAGAGATATTGCACAAAAATCACCTGGAATAGTACATGACAAATAGTAGGGGTCCAGTGAATGGTAGTGGTTGATGTTTATCATCACTGACAGCAGCAAGAAAACTAAATGCTTTTCTTTAGGATGCTGCCTGGCTTGGTGGCTAGATGAACCTGTGTTCAAATTTTGCACATGTTAGCAGCTCTGTGTCTCTGGGAAAGTTAGCCAAACTCTGAGAGCCTCTATTTCTTCATTTGTAAATGGGCTTAGTTGTGCCAACCTCACAGAATTGCAGGGACAAGGAAGTCCACTTACTGCTTGCCTGGCCCCTGAGCTGGACATTCTGCTGAGACTCATGGCCAGGATTCCATCTGGAAGGACAACAGTGACAGTAGGCACACAGTCCAACCTCTTACTTCTCTGCAGGGAAGATGGAATTGCAGAGTGAGGAATTATTTAATAATTGCCCAGGATCTCACAGCTAGGGACAGAGGCTCCAGGGTTCTGGTTTAAGTCTCTTGCTACCACTTTTTTAAATCATGTTGCAGCCTGTTTTCCTTTTCCTCATAAAAGCCATCATCTTAGAGCCTATCTCTTAGAGGTGAATGGGAAAGAACCCTGAGGAAGCTCTCATTCCCATCTCATGGAGTTCCATGACCTCAGGAGTCATTTCTCTCTCTGGGCCTCACTTCTTCCATCTGTAAAATGGGAACAGTCACAATAATGTTCATGACACAAGGGAGGCATAGGAGTGAAAGCTGTCATTTGTGACCTGTTTTCTTTGCGGGGGGGAAGGAAAGGGCAATGTAGAGTCACACTGTCACTGATCTGAGACCCTCTTCTCAGGAACCCAACCTGGGGGTCCCAAATCAGTGAACGGGGTATTCTGGTCCAGTTTCCAGGCAGTGAAACACCTTCAAGGTCTGTGATTTTCCTGTCAGTCTCCAAGAGAACAGAGAGGGTTCTATCTTTAGCAAGGTGCCGTCACCAAGAAAAGGTGCCTGGGGCTCTCCCTCTGCCCTGATTCTGTGCCCTGTGCCAGGAGCCAGCCAACTGGGGGCACTGCTGACAGTGCATGAGCTTGCTAGCGCTGTCTCTCTCTCTCTCTCTCTTGCTTGTGTGCTCTCTCTGGCTCGCTCTTTCTTGCTCTCTGTATCTCTTTCTCTGTCTCTTCCTTTCTTGCTCTCTCTTTCTCTTTATCTTGTGCTCCCTTTCTCTCCTCCCCCTCTCTCAGCTCACTCCCCTGGAGCTCAGCAGCAGCCCTCCACACACTTCCTCGCCTCCTTCTGCCCAGAAGATGTAGAGAGTTTGGAACTCAAAGGGACGAGGAATAAATTCATTCAAAGATTACTGGCAGGACATGGAGGCAAATGCTCTTGGTGTATCTCCATTGCCCCCACGATGTCTGGGCTGACGTGGCAGTGGATCAGGAGGGTGGCTTTTCCTGCATTGCTTGCAGATGGGTGACCAGGCCCAATGTGGACTTATTCATGGCTTGGTCCCTCCTTCATTGACTCCATCATGCACTAGGCCAGTGATCCCTTCACGGACGGGCCAACTTAGCACCCGCTCACTCAGTCACGCAGTGTATCAGTTATTCTTGGGCACCCAGCTCATATCCTCTTGGCCCCACCTCTGACTCCAGCCCCCACTGTGGTGACCACTCTGCTCAGGCTTCAATCAGCTTCCCGTGGGTGTGCACTGATAGTTTCTCGCCCCAGGCCTAATCACGTCTTCTCCTTTCCTGCCCAGAACCTTCCTTGCTCTCTTGGATGGCCCCAGGGGCCTGCCTGGCACACACACAGCTGTGACCCAAAAGTGCAGGGGAGTCAATGCCCCGAGGTAGCCCTTGGACAACCAAAGATGGGAGCCAGTGGGTAAATGGTCCCCATTTTCCCCTAGGCAGACACCTGGAGGTCATTTCACACCCTTCTCAGAAGTCCTTTGGAATCAAACAACCAGTCACCCCTGCAGCAGGGACCAGTCCCAAAACAAAATGTATTATCATCTCCCAATTCAATAGCTTAAAGCAACAATCAACATTTAAAATCTCAGTTTCTGTGGGTCAGAAATGTGAGAGTAGTTTAGCTGAGTTGTTCTGGCTTAGGGTCTTTAATGAGGTTATAATCAAGGTGTTGGCAGGAACCAAAGGCTTGATCACAGCTGAAAGATCCAATTCCAGGAAGGCGCACTCACAGGCCTAGGAGGGTCAAGCTGGCTTTTGACAGGAAGGCTCAGTTTCTCATCAAACGCACCTCCCACAGGGCTATTTGGGTGTCCTCAGGACATGGTACCTGGCTCCCCTAGAGCAGGCAGACCAAGAAAGCAAAACAGAAGTCTCAAAATCTCCTACCATCTAGCCTCAAAGCCATGTGCATCATTTATGCAATATCTATGGTGGCAAAGGTCATCCTCTTCAGTGTAGTGATACAAGAGTATGCTACCAGGAGGCTGGTGGCATTAGGGTGACTATGTTCCTCCCTCAGTTCACCCCCATCCTTTGCTTCTGCCCTGAGATCACATTCCCAAATTAACTATCTGCACCTACGTCTTTGTTTCAGACTCAGCTTTACAAAGAAACCCAGGCTAAGACATTCTATCCGTCAGCTCACACATTCAACTATTATTGAGCACCTACTGTGTACAAGCCACTATCAGCACTTTCCCCAGCCCCCAGAAAGTCAAATGTGGCACCACTACCCCAGCTGGAGATGGAAGAAGGCAAGCCCAGGGAGTTGCTGACAGGTGAGGAACTAGGAATGGAGAGAGACGGCCCAGGGCTTGGAGTCCAGAGGAGAAGGCCTCCTCCTAAGGGGCTGGGAGACTTTGAAAATGCCGTTCACTCTCTGGACCTCCATTTCTTTGTTGGCAAGTTTGAAATGCTAGCGATGAATTCATTTTATTCATTAGGGTCCCTTAGAACTCAGAGGCCAGGGCCAATGGGAGACGCTCTAGGTCCCGTGAGTTTGTTCTGTTTCTGAATCTCCCAAGGAGCTCTCAGGGAAGATGTGAGCCATGCTGGGTTAGGAGCAGTTCAGAGACTGGATGGGGGCTGCATCCTTCAGGGCCCCAGCAAGCAGCCGCCTAAAATATGAGGTCTTCAAGAGGCAGAAGTGGGAACAGCAGCCTGTGACATAACACATCTTGATCCCTGCAGCACTGTGCTCCCCCCTGGTGATGGGCCATGAGGGTTTGGTGCTGCTGAAGGTAATGGTATTGAGTGTGTCCTTTAAGACTCCAACTGACTTAGGCAAAAAAGAAAAATGGTTTATGTAACTAAAATGTCCACATCAGGCATAGCTGAATCAAGGCGCTACCAAGATGTCTCCCTAGGTCAATCTCTTACCATCTCTTAACTTTATGTTTCTTTATATTGGCCTCATTCTTAGGTGACCCCTCCATGGCAAAAGGGCTGCCAGATCTCTAGGCAACAACCCTCCAGGTGCAAGTCCAGTAAAAGAATGCTGCCCTTCTCTTTAACAAGAGTCCCAGCAAAAGTCCCATTTCATCTCACAAGTTCTGGTTAGGTCTTAGGCCCAAATCAAGGGAATTCAATGATCGTAGACACCTGGGCCACACATCTACCCCTACAGCCAGGAATTAACTTAACCTGAAGTGAACTAGGAAGTCAGCAATTCCCAACCAAGGAGGAAATCAACAGGTACTGTTAACCAGCCCTGGCCTCCCCACCGCATGGTGCTAGTCTTCCATCTCTCTCCTTGGCTGTTGCCTTTTTTTTACAAACACACTGGCAGAGTCTTCTAAACAGTAGTTTAGTGTCATAGAACCACAGGCATCAGAGCTAGAAAGGACCCTCAAATCCAATCATTCATAAATAGCAAATAACACAGCACACTCACCATCACTCTCCTCTCCTGTCCCCTGAGCAGACATCACCAGTAGATCACCGTTCTCTCTCTTGCATGGCTGAGATACAAATCCTGAATCATTTTCCCTACAGCACTCCAAGGAGCCACTAGTGATTGGTCACAGTTGACTCTGAGACTCCATCTATGTCTATTCCTTTTCGTAGACTAACATTTCTCAGACGAGGAAAGAGGCCTGGAGAGATTGCTTTGCTCTAGGTCACACTGCCAGTGGGTCATCTTGCTACTTAATTTTTCCAATCAGTAACATGTAGGATTATATAATCATTCTATTATTAAGACCCCTTTGAAGAAGACTCTGTGGTTCTCATTTTCCTTATTCCTTTCTCACTCACCAACACCCTCTTTAGTTCAGACGGAGACAGATCAACCGACAACTGGAACAGCAATCATGGGAATGAGAGCTCATTGTTAGATGAACATTTACTGTATGCCGTGTTCTCCATAGTGCCTACTTCACAGCAGGGTGACAGAATTAAGTGAGTTAATATATGTAGAGCACTTAGAATGGTGTCTGGCATAGAGTTAAGCGCTCGATAAAATCTCAGCTATTATCTCAGCTTAGATTTTCTAGAAGCAGAGCCTGGGACAGGGATTTCTATGCAAGTGACTTTTTTAAGGGAGAGCGCTTGGGAGAAACTCGTAAGGCAATGGTTCTCAACTTTCCTAATGCCGCAGCCCTTTAATACAGTTCCTGTGGGTTGCAACCCATAGGTTGAGAACCGCTGCCATAAGGGGGTGAGGGAAATGGGGCACAGCAAGGATCTAAACAGAAGGTTTAGATGACACTGGTCTCAGCCCCATCCCACAGGGAGTTCAGGAAGGTAATTGCATTCTGGGTTGTCCCACCTTAAGACAAGAGAACTGAGTCACTGTATCCCATACACACAGGGGTGGCAGGTGCACAACCCCCCAGGAAGTCATTAGCCAGTGGCCACCCTTGAGGACAAGGGCATAACCTCCCTGATATCTCCAGGATCATATCTCTGGTCACCCAAAAGCTACCTTCTAGAAAAGCCTGAGCTTTGAGCGGTAACTAGGAGTTGTCCACACATAACACGTAAAAGGGAACAGAACGATCTGGGCAGATGCCAACAGCTTCTCCAAACTCTATTACCAATCCCGTGAGGAAGGTGCCATTGTTATCTGCATATGACAGAGGAGGAAAGAGAAGCCACGGAGGATAAGTCAGTTTTCCACGGTATACATGGACAGCTAGGAAGTTGTAGAAACAGAATTCAAAAGTCCTGGCCACAGGGCTGGGCGCCTGTAGATCAGTGGCTAGGGTGCCAGCCATGTTCACTGGAGTTGGTGGGTTTGAACCCAGCCTGGGCCTGCCACACAACAATAACAACTACAACCAAAAAATGGCCGAGTGTTGTGGTGGGCGCCTATAGTCCCAGCTGCTTGGGAGGCTGAGGCAAGAGAATTGCTTAAGCCCAAGAGTTGGAGGTTGCTGTGAGCTGTAATGCCACGGCACTCTACCAAGGGCAACATAGTGAGGCTCTGTCTCTCATAAAAAAAAAAAAAAACAAGTCCTGGCCACACAACCCAAGCGTCCCTAGACAGATGGATGGCTGAACAGGACACGGTAAATACATGTCGTGGAGTATCTTTCAGCCTTAAAAAGGAAAGGGATTCTGAGAGGGGCTACAGCACGGATGAAACGTTATGCTAAGTGAAATAAGCCAGTCATAGAAAGACAAATACTTTTTGAGTCCTTTCTTATGAGGTTCCCAGACTAGTCAGACTCGAGAAACAGAAAGAAGAAAGGTGGTTGCCAGAGGCAGGGGAGAGGAAAAAAAAATAGAAATTTGTTTAATGGGTGCAGAGCTCCAATTTTGCAAGGTATAAACAGTTCTGGAGACTGGTTGCACAACAATGTGAATATATGTAACACTGGTCAACTGTGCACACATACAGTGGTTAAGCTGCTAAATTTCATGCTATGTGTATTTTATCACAATTTTTTTAAAAAATGATGATCTGTTTAAAAAGCAATGGCCATAGTTGCCATTGCTAGCAGACCACGAGGTAGATGGCCCCAAGGAGTCAGGAGGCTCAGGCTATAGCCCAGCACTGCCACTGTCTATGTGACTGGGCAAGGCCTTTGTCTGCTAATTTCTCTAGGCGTCAGTTTATCTATCTGTACAATGGGAGAGAATATTCCAACCAGGCAGCCAATAGAGTCCAGAAGACCAGGCCCCTGGCCCAAGGAAGGAGCAGGCCTACAAAGCACTGCCCCCAGGAATCATGCTTTATATATCTGGTTCAAATCGCTCCCTATCAGGAGAGAAACACCAAACTGTCAAGTGCTGTGCCGAATGTAAAATTAAAAGATCACTTCGCAAACTGGTTTCTGCTCAGGCGATGGCCCTGGACAGGAGGCCCTGGGGCTCAGGCCAATAATGCCTAAAATGGGGGTAGGATAACAGGGACAGGGAGTTCTTCAAGGCTGTCTGGGAGTCCTGAACCCCAGAACAGCAGCCAGTGCAGTCTGGAGGGCAGGTTCACCAAAGCAGGAAGGGAACCACATTTGCTGGCTCCTGACTGTGGAACCCAGGGGTAGGCTGCGATCACCTACAGTGCTTTACAAAGTCAAAGTGCTAATGCCTGAGTCTCACCACAGAGGTACCAATTTAATGAGCCTTGGGTGCAGTCCAGGCATCAGGAATTTAAATTTCCGGGGAGCTTTTAACATACCCCGTGTCTGAGCTCAGCTGCCCTGTATCCTCCTGCTGCTTCTTGGGGAGGGGAGTGGAAGGGAGGGAAATTTAAAGTTCTAGAAGCCCTCTTTTATTTCCTTGCCCCCCACAAGCTGATGCAGACTCACGGTATTTCAGAATCACTGGTGCACTGCAGGCGCCGAGGCATCTTAAATAGAGACGGCTGGGGAAACGCTGTCACATTCAGAGGTGAGTGTGACCTGCTTCCCTCGTCTGTCCAGCAGGGCCCAGGTCCGAGACACATTCTCTCCCCATCAGATTGGGGGTCCCCAGAGAGTCAATCCTACCCCCACCAACTCACTGATTTGTTCAATCAGCATTTATTGAAAACCTACTGTATGCCCAGCGCTAAGCCAGAATCAAACATGAATGTGAAATGGGGTCTCGGCCTTCCAGGGGCTCCAGGTCACCATTCCAGTAGCTAATAACAAGAGCAATTATAGCAATCGCAGCAACAAATACCCCTTAGATAGCCCCCTCTGTTAGGCCCCTTAAAGCTCCTTACATATGAACAGGTGTGTGATGCTTCTCAGCATACAGATGGGGAAACAGCAGCACACAGAGGGTTAATGATTTGCCCACCACTCAGCTTGGAAACAGCGGATCTGAGATTTGAACCC
The DNA here is from genome assembly GCA_963574655.1 of Perodicticus potto. Classification (NCBI taxonomy): domain Eukaryota; kingdom Metazoa; phylum Chordata; class Mammalia; order Primates; family Lorisidae; genus Perodicticus; species Perodicticus potto. The sequence continues at coordinate 32,920 of CAUYRH010166387.1, read as the reverse complement.
AGGCGGACTGGCATGAGAGCTGGTGCTCAGGGCAGAGAGTGTGTGTCCTGCCCTGGAACCGCACATCTCAAGTGTGGGGACGCAGAGGCAGGGGTGGGAGAAAGGGGCTTTGCCGACAAGCTCAGGGACTTCAAGTTCTAGGCCACCATGTGATAGGGAGCAAGGTGGTGAGCGGTGGGAGCACAGGAGGGGTGTGTTCAGATTTAGAGAGACCTCTCTGACAGCATCCAGGAGAATGGGGAGCAATGAGGAGATGTTCACGGGTCCCAGTGCACGGTGTGCAGGGCCAGAGCTGGGGAGAGCCGCCCAGATGGTTGGGGAGAAGCAGACAGACCCTGGGATGGTCAAGGAAGGCAGCGGCCTCAGAGCGAGCTCCTCACCTGTGCTGGTAGAGAGAGAACCCATTGCCAGCATGACAGGGGCCAGTCCCTCCGTCCTGTCCTTCCCTCCCTTCCTCTGCAGGTCAGCCCCTGACCTACCTTCTCTGCTGCTTGTCCTCACAAAGGCAACAGCACTGAGACCCTCTAGGGCGGCTCCCCTCTGGCCTCTGGGCATGGAGAGCAGGGGGATGGGAATGTGAGGAGGGGGTGGGGAGAGAAGGCGAGCATCCCAAGGGGGAAAGGAGAGGGCAAAGGAGCCAGCCCCTCATTGTCAGCCAATGAGCTCTGTTGAGATTCCCAGTGCAGGAGACTGACCGCTCAGGAGCCTTGGAGACCAAGACCCTCTGGGTCAGCAGTGTCCTCTGTCACATGCCCTTCAGGAAGAGCTCAGATGCCCACCCCATCCTCTGCCCCCTTCTCTGCTGACCCCATGGTCTTGGCAGTGAGAGAGAAGAGAGGGTCCTCAGGACACCCCTGGGCACCGCGCTCTGCTGGGTGGGACCTGTCTCCTTGAATCTTCGCAGAAACTCTCTGAAGTTGGTGGGATCTCAAACACACCCAGGTCTCCTTTCCAGATCTTTTTGCATCAAACACTTGCAGGTTCTGGACACACAGGACTGAGCTAGTCCTCTGGCCCCAGCACCTTCTGTCTAAGGGGTGACCGTCCACTTCAAGACCAAAGCTCAACTGTCACCTTCTCCCTGAGCCTTTCTCCACCTCATCAGACGGAACTGTCCTCTCCATGCTTTGCATCCCACAGCCCGTGAATGACCCCTCCAAGATGTATACAGTGGTGACAGTAACACGTCGCCAATGCTGTCATCTACTCAAAACCTAGGTATGGCTCAAGGTCCCATCTGTGAAATGGAGCTATGGACAGTACCTGCCTCATTGGGTTGAGGGTAAAATCACTTAGTTTACAAAGTGGTTAGAAGATACAAATTGCTGCCGCATACTTAGCTGTTAAAATATCAGTATCATTTCTGTTATTAACCTTGAATCTCCAGTGTGGCTCTTAGCACAGAGGAGGTTTGCAATATAAATGGTTAATGGATAGAGATGAATAATCATCCCCATTTTACAGGTGAGAAAAGTGAGGCTCGGCATGGTGGGGGAAAGGGTCGGTTTGTTCCTGGTTGCTCCCTCAGACTGCAGCAGAGGAGGGTCTGATGAACAGCCCAGGCTGTTCCTGCAGTTCCTCATGGCCCCACTCACAGAGGCCCAGGCAGATAGGAGAGGGTCCTTGCCCAAGGTCATGAACCGGCCAGCCCGCTGTAGAATCAGGACTGGAGCGCAGGTCCGCATCCGCTAGGCAGAGAGCAGCCAATCCACGTGGTTTTCTGGAGGTGATTTCATCCGTCCCTCCTGGTCCCCCAGCTGCCAGGAGCAGCGACAGGTGATGGAACAGGAGGTGATAAACACATCCCCTGACTTCCGTGAACTCCCATCCAATTTACCATTCCCGGGCTTATGCCAAGACTGTTTGTGTTAATAAACCAAATGGACCTTTCCAAGTCCACCCAGAGTGACGGATGACAGAGGTGGCGTGAAATCCTGGCGGCTTCTCAGCTTCTTTCACATTGAGCCAGGAGCCTGCAGGAGCAGGGAGGGGGCATAGACCAGCACAGAGAGTGGCTTCAAGTCACAGGCTTTCAGGGTCACCCAGCCCCAGGGGCCCTAAGAGGTCATCTCTCCCAAAACCCTGAAGGCAGAGGAGAGGAAACTGAGGCAAAGGCCAGAACAGGCGGGGACATGGCTGGGAGTAGAAGAATCCAGGATCCCAGGCCCCAGGATGGGGGTGGGTCAGCCAGGGGGATCTGGAGTAGCTGGTGCTGTTTTGATGAGGCTGAGACCACCAGGCAGAGAAATGGAGGGGAAAGGGGTTGGGGATAGAAATTTGTATCTCAGTATTTATCAAGGGAGCAGGCTGGGGAGGGAGACCCACCACAAATCCAGCCCCAGAGAACTGTTAATCCACTCTAGGGGGGATCTGAATTGTCCACCAAAGATGATCTTTCCCAGAGCAATCTGAGACCCTGGAGGGATTGTAACCCCAGCCCCATCCTCTCTCTCACCGCCCCCTCTCCTGAGCCCTGGGCTCTTTTCTGAAATTTGTCCCTCATCTCTAGAGCCCAGTGACACAGGTTTCAGTTAAAAGGAGGAAATCTTTGCCCGGGTCCTGAAATCCCCAGCCTGGGGGTTGTCATGATGTGCCTCCCTGGCCAGACCCCCAGCCTCACCAGAAACACCTTTCCCCAACCCTGTGCCTGCCCCATGCAGGCCCCTGTCCAGGTTTCCTCTGAGCACATGCCACAGTGAGAAGCCATGCAGAGTCTGGGGACCAGCCCAAGGGTGGCTGGAGAATCGTAATCCCCAAACCCCAGAGGGTCAAAGGGCAGTGACTCCAAGTCACCCTGCCCATCCCCTACAGGAGGGGCCTGGAGAAGATGCAGTCTGGATAACCACCACCCTGGGCTGCATTCAGAGAGGCTGGTGCTGACACTCCATTGCGGCCCAGAAAGCCCTACGGGGCCTGGTTGCTGGCATGGGGGGTAGATGGCCCCAGGGACTTCAGGTTATCACAACCCTCTTAGAGACCCTACCTGACCATCCAGGTGAGACTCACCTTGAGGAATCCTTGCCCCCAAAAGTCCCCAGTGAGCCCCTGGATACAGGGTAAGAGGGGGTGAATGGGGGAGAGCCCACCAACCCCCACCCACCTGCCCTGGCTCCCGCTTCAATCAGCTCCCTCTGCTTTAATCGGTTTTCTATAAAGTGCTTCTGGGTAAGATTCTGTTTGAACAAAGCTTCCCTCGACTACAAACATTGTACAAACCTCTGATCCAGCCCAGCCCCTCGCTTGCAGCATGGGCTAAATCCTATTTATAATGCTTCCTAACGGGGATCCCCTGTCTGAGCCCCAGGCCCTGGGTCTCTGCAAGAACTTCCCAGGCTCATCCCCAGGATCTGAAACAATTTAGGAAAGCGCCTGGCACGTAGTAAGTTTTTAGTGACAGGGAGGAAATTCATTTTCTTTACGAATGAGGGACCCGAGGACGTGCAGGAATGTCAATCATCTGCTGATTGCATAAGGGCCACTGGCAGTGCCCCCAGGACTGGATGTCAGTGACCTAGTTCCCTCCACCCACATGGCTGCCTCCATCAGCCTCCAGGACCCACGAAGTGCTATGCCAGCACAGCCTGAGGCCTGACAAAGTGTGAGAGCTAAGCTGCCCAACAGGCCTCCTAGAGCGGCATGGGGGGAAAGTGGCAGAGAAGGCCAATAAGTCTGTTGGTTGTTCATAGCGCCCATCTCCGCCGTTATGGCTGCTATTTAGCATTTAGATAACACTCTATATTTCCACAGGGTCTGCTGCCTGGGCCTCCCATAGCCAGCCAGGGAGAGAGAGAGAATGAGACGCTGGTTCCCAGCAAGGAGGAAGGCTCGGGGGGAACCAGCCTCTGCTCAGAGCCTCATGCCTGCTCACCTCCATCCATCTGCCCAGCATACAACAGCAGAGCCCCTAGAATATTCCACACCCTGTGTCAGGCTCATGGTAGTTAGACACAGCCCCTGCCCTCAAGGAGAGCATAGTTCAGAGAGGAAACAGAGATAGTGCTGGAAGCAGGGGGTCCTGAGGGACATGGGGGCAAGGCACCCACACCAGCCCAGTCAGGGGAGACCCCCCCAGAGTAGGTGACGTCTGGGTGAGGGCTGAAGGACGATGGCAAGGCGGCAGTGAGCACCGGAGGAAGAAAGGGCTCCCCGGGCACTGGGAACAGCATATGCAAAGACCCAGAAGAGAGAGTGAGCTGGGCATCTGGGGGACCCCAGCAGCTTAGAAGGGCTGGCCCCTCAAGTGGGTCAGGAAGAGGGGTAAGGGGTGAGCCCCAAGGGAGGTGGGCAGGGGTCTCTGCACAGCAGGCTTCAGGGGCCTTGCCAAGCAGTTGGACTTCATCCTGAAGGCCAGCAACAGATTTCTCATGGTTTTAAAAGACTCATTACCCCTACCTAACTCCCTCACTGGGGATCAGCTGCACCCCACCTCCCAACCTGGTGTGGCCCAGGCCCGCTCCCCTGGCACTAGGCCTGGACCACTTGTCTCAGGACCTGCTGTCTTCACAGAGGCTCCCTCTGCTCCTCCATTAAGACAGACAGGTGCACATAGTGGGGGGGCCGCTCTGGAGTGGTCAGAGGACAAAGCTATCACCTGGAGGTGACTGTATTCACCTCTTCCTCAAGGGGAGGCTGCTGAGACAGACAGGGACAATCCCCCCCAGCAGCAAGGACCTCTGTGTAACTTCTCCCCTCTGCCCACTTTTGACAGGAACAGTGCCCACGAAGCTTGTTGAAGGCAGGATCTTGAAAGACCTTCTCTGGGCAGACTTCCTCTGAGAACCTGGTGGGGGTCAGTCTGCCCCAGGGTAGGGTCAGTGTGAGGAATAATGTCCACTAGAGTGGAAGCTCCAGGAGGGCTGAGAGGTCATCCGTCTAGGGTACCACCGGAATCCCCAATGCACAGAGACACCAAGTGAATGAATGAATGTAAGTCAAGGTTCACGGTATAGCTGGGGCCCTGGCCTAAGGATAGCCTGTGTCCAGGGGCGAGTTAGTCTAAGGAGTATGCTGGAGCCTGTCTGCAGTGAGGGTCAGGGCTGGGAACTGAACAAAAATCAAAGGACCCACTTGGTGCTTTAGCCACCATCCTGGTTTCCCCAGGCCCGGGTTCTGCTGCAGCCTGGATCTCACTGGCACCTCCAGCCTCTGGAGAAGTCCCACAAGACATAGGCATGGTTTCTGGGCCCTGCAAACCCTTCCCACCCCACCCTACTCTGCCACACGACAGCATCAGGTCTCCAGGCCAAGTCCAATACCAGCTGTTTTGGTTCATGGCACCTCCCTGTCATTGTAAGAACAAGGCCAAATTCCAGCAACAGGGAATCTCACCCCTTGTGCTTTCACGCCATGACATGTGCTGTTTCCTCTTCACGCAATGCCTTTTCCTTCCTTAAAAATGTAGCAAATGATTAGTCCTTCAATACATACCCTGAGGAGGTGACTGATTCAGTCTGACGGTCCTCACTGGTTACCCTTGTCACAGAGTATAGTCATTACCAATTATTATACTTTGTTTTCATCTCCACATCCTCAGCACCCCATCCCAAGCTTGACACCCATCACCATCTATCCCTACCTCCATCACTCCCACCACTGTCATTGTCACCACTCCAACACTCCCGCCATCATCTCAACCACCTTCACCATCACTGCCTCTACTGCTGTCACAGCTAACATCTCCCGAGCACTTGCTACATGTCAGGCACAGTGCGAAGAAATCCACGATTATGTCCCTTGATCCTCCCAACAACCCAGCGAGGAGGAGGCTCTTGTCATTCTCCCCACCGTCTAGATGAAGAGACTGAGGCTCATAGAGATTCAGTAACTCACCCAATAATTCAATCTCAAAGCTGTGTCTCCCTTATCCAGACTAAGGAATGAGCTCAGAGCCTGGGTGATCCGGAATTCCTTATAACATTAGTTCTGTTTGATTTTGGAATGTCTTGAGAGGCCAACCACGCAGAGGACTTCTAGTATCGGTGGACTCCAGTCACTGTCCTGGGCACCACACCCTAAGATGTAAACCACTGAGGCAGGGTTCTAAGATACCTCCTGCCCCTCACTTCCATGCTCATGGACAGAACCAGGCCAGCTGACCTGAAGAATGATCCAGAAGGGGCCCACATCTGCTGTGTACTGCTGCGTCACGTGGCACTCACCTCCAAAAGGGTCACAGTGGCCAGCTACTCCAGGGACAAATCCTCCCAGGGAAAGAAGAGCTCTCAGCCCGCCAGCCCGCCAGTCCGTGCTCTCTCCTGCTCTCCACCTCTCTCCCTCACCCTGAGACTGAAGAGGGATGAGGAGATTCCAGGTGACATCATCCTCTTGCCCAGCATCCAACCCTCCCTGGAGTCAACCCCTCCATGTACATATGGATGCCAGGCCTCGGCAGGGCATCCTGCCCGCCCATGCTAGGAAGGGGTCTTTCTCCCAGTATTCTGCTCTGGGGACAGTGCTCATGTATCATAGCAACATCGGCAACCGCTTCACCTCATACAGCACTTTATACCCTATCACTCATCTGAACATCCATCTGCTCAGGAATCTTAGGAGCAAGGTGGGGTCTCTCTGCCTGCGCCTTCCCAGAATCAGCGTGTAGTACAGAAGCACCCAGATGATGTTCCCATTCCCATCCTACCCACAGACCCTAAGCACTGCACAGCGGTGATGAGAAGCATCCCAAAATTAGAAGTCCATGTTAATGACGCTCTTGCTTGTGCCAGGCCTATTCCGAGTATTGCATGATAATGGTGGTGCTGGTATTAAATCACTTCATCCATACACAGGCCTGTAAGCTAGAAACTCATAATCTTCAAATAAGAAAACTGAATCTCAGAGAGGCTGCACCACTTATTTCCCAGCTAGAAGGTGGCAGGGTCGGCATCACTCCTATGTATCTGGAGGGGGAACTCCTTCCACAGATGGCACGTCTCCTGGCAACACCCCCGCCCCGCCCCTTTTGCTCCCCCTCCCTCCCAGTTCTCCCCTCCACCCTCTGATTGGAGAGTCTCGGACACTGAGCCTGTGTGAAGTGCCGCCTTTTGCCTGCAGAGGGCGCTGTCTGGCACCAGAAATGGGGTAGGACTGAGTTGTAGATTCCGGGGTCTGGACCATAGCGGGGGTCCCGCTGAAGACCAGGCCTCGCCCCCAGACAGCGCCATCAGTAATGGGAACGTTTGACCTCCATCTGTCTAACTCAGGCATCTGTTTCTCAATTGGTTCCAAACTTGGGCATGAAACAAGTTGTTTGCTGTCCTCCCTTACACCCCAGTAATTACAAATACATAAATAAATAAATGGATTTTGTTCTCCCTTATTGGAATTCATTGCCTTCTAAATATATCCCACTCTAAATAGAAACACTGCCATTCTTCTACACTCACCTCGCATTTCATTTAATAAAAGAAATAACAGTAATAAGGCGAATCGTGGCTGTGCGTGGTGCCTGCCGTGTGCCAGGTGCCCTGGTGCCATTATCACACTTCATTTCACAATTCCCACACGAGCAGGCCCTCTCGGCCCCAGTTGGCAAATGAGGAAATTTCAGTTCCAACAAGGCTTTCCCAAGGACTCACAACTGACAAGTGATGGATTAGAATCTGCACAGATTTAGTTGTAGCCCTGTCCCCAAGTTCACATCCACATGGAACCTCGGAATGTGACCTTCCTTTGAAATAGGCTCTTGCAGATGTGATCAGCTAAGTTGAGGTCATGCTGCGTTAGGGTGGCCTCTAAATCCAACAACTGGTACTCTTACAAGGGGAGGAAGACTTGTAGAGTCGCGGGGGAGGAGAGGAGATGACACTTGATGACGCTGGGTGAGACAGCCATAAGCCAGGGAACACCAAGGGCTGGGGATAGTCAGCTGGAAAAAGTCAGGAAGGATTTTTCCCCAGAAACTTCAGAGGGAGTGTGACCCTCCTGACACCTTGATTTCAGACATCTAGCCCTAGAAGTTCAAGAGCATACATTACTATTGTTTTAAGCTGCTCGGTTTACGGTGCTTTGTTACGGAAGCCCCAGGAAACTAGTAAAGAATCCAAGAGTGACTACTCCAATTCTGTCTCCAGTCTCCCTTTCCCACAGTCAGGGTCCCACAATCTCTCTTTGTACAGTCAAGTAGGTATTTTCTGACAGCCAGTGGGGGACAGGGACCAAGGACTGCTTGCGCCGACAGTCACAATTCGCTCTCTCATGACCTGGACCCTTGGCTTCTGGTCTGGGGCAGAAGGGGAGGAGCTGGATGGACACGGACAGGTCTTGCTTTGGAGTCTTGGCACCACCACTTCCTGGCTGTGTGCTCAAAGGCAGGCTAAGCACTGTGGCTAGGAGCCACACCCCGTCCACCTGGCTCCAGAGTCCCTGCTCTCAGCCTTTGCCTTTTGCCATCTGTTCACTTAATAAATAGTGGGTGGATTGGGTTGAAGTAATCACCAGAACGAGATATGTATATATATATTTGTTGTTGTTGTTTTTAAACAGAGCCTCACTTTGTCACTCTTGGTAGAGTGCTATGGCATCATAGCTCACAGCAACCTCAAACTCTTGGGCTTAAGGGATCCCCTTGCCTCAAGCCTCCCAAGTAGCTGGGACTACAGGCACCTGCCACGACACCTGGCTATTTATTTTTTTGGAGACGGGGTCTTCCTCTTGCTCAGGCTGGTCTCGAACTCCTGAACTCAGGTGATCCACCTCCCTCAGCCTCCCAGAGTGCTAGAATTACAGGTATGAGCCACTATGCCCGGCAGCCAGAAGGATTTTTGCCAGGCCTGCCTGGAAGTGAGTTTTCACGACTCCCTTCAGGGGTGCTCACCCCTGCACCTCAGTTTCTTCATCTGTAAGATGAAGGTACTTTTATCACTCTGCCTTCTTCCATTTAAGTAAGGGAGGTGTAAGTTAGGTGTAGTGTCTGGCTGCATGACAGCAGCTTGTTGGTGTTGGGGAGGGTGTGTGTACACCTAAGGATACGTGTGCACATTGGCACTTCTGAAATGGGAGATAAACTCCTAGTGGTTAGTAAATGGGGCTTGGTTACTATCCTTCTTTATACCTTTCTGTACGCAGAGATATTTCATATGAAATTCAGAAGAGAAAGAGGGGGGGCATGGTCATGGAGGGGACCAGGCCACCAAGATTCTGCCCTGGATCTGTCTGTGCTCTCCCCAGATACCAGCTCCTTTGGGAGTGCACAGTCATCCTCAAAGGGCATCTCAAATCTCAGACAGCCAGAGACACAAAGGAAGAAGAGGCCCAAGGGCCTCTTTGGATCAGCCACCAAGCCTCACCACCACCAGCCAGCAGATTTCAATTCCTCCTGCTTCTGCTGCCAGCATCAGCCATGCCAGGGACTGTGCAGTAATCCTGAGATTTGTCAGAGGACACGTCTGATCAGTGCTGTCAGCTTCCAGTCAAGTAGAGGGGAAAGAGACCCACAAAATCAAACAAGACTCCCTTGAAAACCACTCTGTTTTCAAAGAGAGAGTCATGGCGTGCAGGCACCAAAGCATGAGGCTGCAGCTGCCTGGAAGTGGGAACATTTTCCTTGCTGATTTTAGGAAGATGGAAAGAATGAGGGTGCCAAGTGTCCTGGGGCGAGGGTGCCAAGTGTGCTGGGGCACAGAGTGTCCAGCTGCACAAAGGGCTTGGCAGCTCCCAGTTCCACTAACCTGGATCTGAGCAGAGAACCCTTCCTCCAGGCCTATCGACCACTGCTGGGCAGCTCAGCCTCCAGGGCAGCCCAGCCTCCAAGGCAGCCCAGCTTCTAAGGCAGCTCAGCCTCCAGGGCGGGGTTTCCTGCAGGGCTGGTCACCTTGTCAGGGCCTCCTTCATGTGACTTCACTCTCTGAATCAGAGTCCAAGAGAAAGATTGATGTGATCGACTCAGCCCCTGAGGGACTTGTGAAAACTCACCACTCCCTACCCACCCCCACCCCCAATCAGGCCTGGCAAAAATCATCCTGGTGATTTAATTCAACCCAATTCCACCACTATTTATTAAGTGAACAGACAGCAAAACACAGAAGCTAAGAGCAGGGACTCTGGAGTCAGGTGGACTGGGTTTGAATCCTAGCTGCAATGCTAGGGAAAGTCACTTAGCCTCTCTGTGCCTCAGTTTCCTCATCTGTAAAATAGGAATAATAATAATAGCACTTACCTCAGAGGGCTGTATGAGCATAACATTAGCTAACACTTATAGAGCACTCAAAATCACTTCAGGCATACAGAAAGTGCTAAATAAGTGCTACACAAGGGCTTAGTAAATATGAACACAGCCCTGGGAATCCTATAATTGGCCCACCTTCAGACATCTGAGGCAGGAGAGAAAAACTGCCTCACCCAGAAGTGTCAAGGTAGGATTGGACCCCAAAAGCCCACCTGCAAAGATCCTACCATTAGCCACTAAGTTCAGGCCAGTATTTCCCCTGGGAGTCCAGCCCAGAGCGCCTAGAAGACATTTAGTAAATGCTGAATGACTGAGTCTCCGGTATCTGCATCCCTTGTCTTTATGTGACTTTGGGCGCGTGACACAGTCCATCTTAAATGTCATTTTCTTTGTGTGTAAAGATATGTGTCCAAATATCCAATTCACAGGGCTATTGGTGAGAACCCAATGAGAGCTCGGATGCAAACGCAGCCAGTGGGGTGTCTGACCATGAGCCCACGTTAAACACGTGTCATCTTGGTTTTATTTCATTTCCTGGATTCTGTGTTCAGTTCCACTCATCGACCCATGAAGAATACAGAGAAGGAGAAAATATATCCTCATCCTGAAGGACGTTACCCAAGAAGTAGGAAACTGTCATTTAAAGGACAAGCTACAATTAGATATTGAAACGGAAGTCACCCGCTTCGTGAGTTCAGAGAGTTCCTTGTGGATGGGGGCAGTCTGGAGGGCTTCTGGGAGGAAGTGTTTAAAAGAGCCATTTACCTCGTTATCTGCCACACGACAGGCCTCATGGATCACAGTCCCTTTGGGTGAGCCTGGACTGGTGACGTGGGTGAGAACATGAAAATGCTGCCTGAAGGCTTGAAGCCCGCTGCCTCTGAGGGAGAGAAAGAGGCTCTGATCAGTTCCTTCCCATCAAAGGACTGGGGATGGCAGCGGAACCAACCGGAGAGCTGGCAGCGGGTGAGACCGAGCGACTGATGTTCAAAACCGCGCACTTCGGGCCCAGACATTGATGTCCTTCCAGAAAGTGTCCTGCGTGGATGTGAGGGAGAACAAAAGGCTGGAGAAGACAGAAAACGCTCAGCTGGGATTGTCAAACCAGAGCCCAAACGAGCCAATTCCGTGGTGTTCCAGTGGGAAGGGAATTTGAACATGACCAAGTCACAAATCTCAGGATTGGGCAACTCTCCAAGGTCATTCCATCCTGATAAACCCCTCCACGGTTCCCATATGTCCAGCACCCGCATTAAATAGGAAATGACATTGAAGCCCAGGGAGTTTCTGAGCCCTGCTCAAGTTCACGGTGATGGAAAGATGCCCAGCATCCAGTTCCCTCCCCCATCGGCAGTCCAAGTACAGCTGGCTCCACCCCCAGCCCCGGGAGTGGACACGTGCTGGACTTACCTACCCGAGCACTGTCGCTCCTGAACACAGCAATTCAGCCTGGGATAAGCTCACAAATTTCAGCAATGAGATACATGGACTGGGGCGCTGTTCAAACTATGGAGAGGGTAGTAAAATTATCTTTTCTACTGGCCTTGAACCTAGAAACCTCCAGACCTGTACTTGGGCTATAGTTGCTGGCAGCTCTGTATTACTAGCCCTTGGATCCTAAGAAGGAAGCTAACAGAGAAGAGAACAGAGTGGTCAGCGGAAGAGAGAAGAGGTCCTGGGGACACCTGTGTGTGTTGGAGGAACCTGACTGCGGTGACATGTGACCTCGGTCACTGATCCTAATGCGTTTCTTGCTCGCATAACAGTCTGACCTGGGCCATTATGGTGACTCAGGGTCCATGATCCCTCTTCCCTGTGCTGCACCCTCCTCTCGCACCCTGGAGCTCTCTGCATTCCGCCTTCACTGGCAGATGGCGGGGAGGAGGCATATCTACTTCCCAAGCTCCTCGATCCGGTGGTGGTGACACATACCACTTCCACCCTATTCACTGGTGAGAACTGGCCACATGGCCACAGCCAAGTGCAAGGGGTGCTGGGGAATGTAGCTGCTGGCTGGGCAGCTGCTTCTCAAGAATAAGTATGCACTGTGACAAAGGGAACCTGAGCCTTGGGGTCCAGCCAGACACCTCCACCTCCACCTCCCTGAATGCTTGTCCCTAGCAGCTCCTGAAGCCTGGTCTCTCTGCTCTTCTTCACTTACATAAGTTATTAAATGTTCTATTTCTAGGCTGGGTCCTGTGACTGAGGCCTGTAATCCTACCACTCTGGAAGGCCGAGACAGGAGGATAGCTTGAGCTCAGGAGTTCCAGACCAGCCTGAGCAAGAGTGAGACCCCGTCTTTACCAAAAATAGAAAAATTAGCTGGGCCTGGTGGCGGGCACCTGCAGTCCTAGCTTCTTGGGAGGCTGAGGCAAGAGGATTGCTCAAGCGCAAGAGTTTGAGGTTGCTGGGAGCTATGGCACCACGGCACTCTATCCAGGATGACAGAGTAAGACTCTGTCTCAAAAAAATAAAAAATAAAAAATTTCTACTTCTGCTTAAGCCACTTTGGGCAGGGTTTTCGGTTATTAGTGCCCAGAGAGTCTTGCCTCATAGATTTCTACAGCCCATTTCTGCAGATTACAATAAAACTCAGTTCAATGCTGGGGATACCCTAGAGCAATATTTTTTAACCTTTCTGATCTCATGGCACACTTGAACCTATAGTTAAGCTTCCACGGCACACTTAAATTATGTTGATCCAAAAACCGAGTAAAATAAAAAATATACTTACTGTGCTTTGAATGCCTTTCAAAAATAATCTAATTACTGATCTCTAAAATTTTTCACAGCACACCTAAGATCCTCTCACAACACATCACACCGGTTGGAAATCACTGCCCTATACCCTGAGCCATGTCCCAGGGAAATAATGCACTCACGCTCAAGGAGAAGGGAACTGGCAATGCACTCCTAGACGGAAAAAAATACAGGTTGTCTGATTCCTGTTGCATCCCTGCATAGGAGAGAGATCAGTAAACTTTTTTTTTTTCAATAAGGGGATAGTTGCCCAAAGGAGAATGTTAAGGTGGACAGCTTAGGGGTGAAACCTCCAAGAACACCAAGAAAGTTTCTCATATTTCTGTATTTTATCAGCCTATAGGCTGGGGTGCAGTAGGGAGGTATTTACAATATGTCCATAATTTCTCTGACATTTGTCGCTTCCATAGAGACAAATTTCCCTTTACCTGAGTGTGAGCAACTTGTGTCTAGTATAGAGAATGTGTTGGAAATGACAAGAGTGTGATGTCTGAGGAAGGACTGTCAAAAGTGCTGTGGTTTCTCTGGGATCATTTGCTTTGGGGGCAAGTCAGGTACCATGTTGTGAAGAAACTCAACCAATCTAACAACGAAACTCACATGGGGAGGAACTAGGGCCTCCTGCCAAGAGCTTTGTGGGTGAACCCTCTGAGAAGCAGGTCCCTCAGCCCCAGACAAGCCTTCAGATGACTGCAGCCCCATCTGGTTCTTTGAGTGCAACCTCCTGTAAGACTTTGAACAAGACCCACTGAGCCAAGCTGCCCCTGAATTCCCGACCAGCAGAAATGGGGAGACAAAAACTGTTGTTTTTTTTAAGCCAGTAAGTTGGAACCATGTATTACACAGCCACAGATAACCAACGCTGCTGAGTAAGGATAGTTGAAGTGGGTCTTGTGCCTCAATAGCACTAAAGAACCCAGAGATACGTGTTGGCCGAGCCCAAGTGACTGAGAAGTACGTGGCTTCTGGAGACACAGGCTGACTCAGACATGTTTGCTCCCATCATCAAAACAGAAGCCAATAATTCAGCTAAAAGTACATTACCAGTAAGAAAGTTAATCTAAAACATGGTAGATACATTTATTGTTCCTCGACAACAAGTAAGTTTTATTACCTGGGGCAAGTTATTAAGTTGAAAATACCACATATACAACCATTTCTTGGATCTACAAAAATGATAACTTCCTGTGGTTCAAGCTGATGCTTTAACCTCTCTGAGCCTCAGTTTCCTTTTTTGTGAAATCCTCCCCATAAGGATTAAGCCGAAAACCAAAAGGACATTGCAAAACACATCGTATAGCACACAGGATGACTCCTGATCATTGAGTGATTTACCAGCAGCAGAGAAATAAAGCAACTGGGGAAGAGGGTCAGAGAACAAAAGTAAGAATTTGCCAGCTCGGGCAGTGCCTATGGCTCAGTGGGTAGGGCGCTGGCCCCATATACTGAGGATGGCAGGTTCAAACGCGGCCCCGGCCAAATTGCAACAACAACAACAAAAATAGCCAGGCAGGGCGGCACCTGTGGCTCAAAGGAGTAGGGCACTGGCCCCATACGCTGGAGGTGGCAGGTTCAAACCCAGCCCCGGCCAAAAACAGCAAAAAAAAAAAAAAAAAAAAATAGCTAGGCATTGTGGCGGGTGCCTGTAGTCCCAGCTACTTGGGAGGCTGAGGCAAGAGAACAGCGTAAGCCCAAGAGTTGGAGGTTGCTGTGAGCTGTGACACCACAGCACTCTACTGAGGGCAATAAAGTGAGACTCTTCTCTACAAAAAAGGAGAAAAAGAACTTGCCAGCTGTTGGAAACTTGAGATTTTCCCTTGTGTCCCCAAGTGAGAGATAAATGGGATTTGAAGAGGAGGCCTCAGTCTTCCCGCCCATGCAGTGGGAACAATGCTTGCATAGTGCCCTTCCTGGGCCAGGCTTGCTTTTCTGGCCCATCTCTGCCCCCCCTGGAAGAGGCAGATAGAAAGGTCAGGAGGCCCCACAGCCAGCAAGAAGAAGGAGTGAGGGGCCGAACTCCCCTTCATTGCGGAAGCAGGCCGCTCCCAGAGGCTGGATTTGGCAGGATTGTTCCAGCAAATAGCTCAATTCCCTCTGGTTTTTGTAGTACAAACAATCCCAGACAAGTCTTACAGGGAGGGAAGAAAAAAAAAAGAGTAATTTGTGTAGTGTAAAAAAACGTGAAGCATTGAGCTGGCCCTGCAAGGCATTTGCATTCCTAAACAAGAAACCACCGCTGTGCAGTGTGCCTGTCACTTAGTTATCTTGTTAACTCCCTCCTGGCCCAGGCGGGCAGAGACAGCAGGCTCTCAGATACTAGACAGCCTGGGGCATGGAAGGAGAAGCAGATAGAAGCTGAAGACGGGAGCTCAATCCCAGCTTTGCCACCAAGAATACAACTGTCCTTGTATTATCCCCTCTGTGGCCCTCAGTCACCCTTCATCTCTGTAAAATGGGGTTTGCAGTAGATTAGGTGACTACTAAGGGACTTGCAGAAGTAACAGTCCATGTTCTAAAGTCTGAAAGTCAGATTTTAATTGTGACTTCGGGCATTAACTTACCAAGTGACCTTGAACATGACCGTTAGACTTCTCAGTGCCCAGTGCTGGAAAGAATGTCTTATATGAACAGGTACAGCCTCTGACTCCTCTAAACTCCTCCAGCATCCCTGAAAGGTGATCCTCTGCATTCTGCTTGACTACCTCTAAAGATGGGGAGCTCACTTCCCTTGAAAAGGAGGAAGATGCACATCCCATTGCCAGACAGCTCCATGCCTATAAAGTCCTTGCCCAGATCTGAGTTCAAATCCATTTCATGAAACCTTTGCCCAACGGGAGGCCCAGGGAAGCCTGCTGGACAGTTCCATGTGTTTCAGATCAGGCAGGCCTGTCTTCCCCTCCCAGCTAGGTGATCTGAAGGGACGTCCCCTTTTTTGTCTCTTATTTTCTTCATCTTATCTGTGAGATGGAGACAATGATTCTGCTTGCCTCTCAGGGTTGTTGTGAGGGCTCATCCAGCTGGTTACTTAGCACAGTGCCGGCTACATGGCAGTTGTTCAATGATGTCAGCTACAGTGACACAGTGACAGTAACTGTACATCAGGGGGTCCTCATCCTGGCACTCAGAACATAGGATGCTGACATGTGCAATGCGCAGCTATGACCTGTAGCCAGGGGTGAGTGAGGTGACTCTCAAGGGTCCATTAGATGGAACTTGGCCCTTTCCATCCTCCCCACAAAACCCTTCAGTACCTGTGCTGAGCACGATCATCTGGGGACAGCCTGGCATCCATGCTAACTTTTCCTTTTTTTTTTTTTTTTCTTTTTTATATACTTCATTTATTTAGAGAAGTTTTAGATTCACAGTGAAATTGAGAAGAAAGTACAGAGATCATACAAATACTTTATCTGCCCCCACATATGCATAACTTCTCCCGTTATCAACTTCACCCACTGAAGTGGGACATTAGTTATAATGGATGAAATTACATTGACACATTACCACCACAAGGCAATACTTTATACTAGGGTTCACTCTTGGTGGTGTACATTCTATGGCTTCAGAGAAACTTATAGTGACGTGTATCCACCACTATAGTTATAAGAATTGGTTCACTGCCCTAAAAATCCTAAAAATCATTCATGCACATAGTCAGTTACACATTATTCACAATCCTTCATGTCCTCCCTCTGTTAAAATTAAACATCCACACCCTTTATTATGAGCCAAAGCAGAACTACCTACTAGAAGAGCAGAGATGTTTTTCCTCCACCAGGATATTGGGTGTCGCCGTGTGATGTGACATGGCCTGCGGATTGACAGGCGTGACCGTACAGTGGTTCAGGCACTCACACCTGCTCCCTTGCACTCCAGTGATCCTGAGAAGACTGTACCCTGGGCGCTGGCTGCCCCTCAGCCCAAGTCCTAGCAAGAGCACAGGAGGTGCAGATCTGAGCCCAACCTGCAACGTGGGGTTTGATGCATCTGACCTTCAGGCAGAAACAGTGCCCCTAGACAAGCCCATCCTAGACCCGAGAACCTCAGTCCTGCAAGCTTGAGAAGAAATGAAGAAATGCTGATTATTATTGTCTCCGGCTGAGTTTTTGGAGGATTTGTTATGCAGCCCTATTGTGGCAATAGCTGGTGCCTTATTACTTATCAGTAGCAAGCTATATCGTGCCCCAATTAACTGAAACACACAGCGAGTCCCCCTGCTGCTGCTGAATGCCAAAACTTCACCTCACAGAACTTCAGAGATGACGAATTGTTGCATCTAGGGAGTTCCTGGTCTGGTAGGAAGGGACAGAGTCCCCAATATTCAAGTCCACTGGGAAAAATTAAACTTGCATGACAGACAGCCAGGTGCACCCCTTCCCCAGCTCCTAAACTTCAACTCTCACATTTGTATCATCAGAAGGATGAGCAAATTTGAGGACGTAGGTTGGCTGAGTGAGGGTCAGCAACCTACACTACTGTTAGGTGGTGGTCCAGCTCCAAGATGGTCCCAAGGACCCCACACTCTGTGTGGGCCGCTCCTACATTGTGCCAGAGTTGCTCTATGTGACAAAAAGAACGAGTGGTGGCATGATACTTCTAAGACACTGATGACGGGACACCGTACTTGTTCTGTGATCAAAGCAACAAGTCATGGCATGATACCTCTAAGGCTGTAAAAGACATTGCCATCCCTACCTAGATCCCAGCTGGCCTTTTGTAGAAATTGACAAACCTATCCCAAAGTGTATATGGAAACACAAAAGAGATGAGGCAACCAGAACAATTCTGAAAGAGAAGAACCTGCTTGAAGGACTCATGCTATTTGATTTCAAAATTCACCATACAGCCATGATAATCAAGATGGTATGGTATCGGCAAAGGATAGGCAGACAGACCCACAAAATAGAATTGAGAGTCCAGAAATAAATCCTTACATTTATGGTCAACTGATTTTCAGCAGAGATCCTAACACATTCCTCCAGAGAAACAGTGAGCTTTTCAGCAACTGGTACTAGAACAGTTAGATATTCCCATATTAAAAAAAAAAAAAATCACTTGAGACTTTGACCTTACACCATACAGAAATATAAACTCAAACTGGTCAAAATGGATCATAGACCTAAAAAAACTAAACCTATAAATCTTTTAGAAAAAAAAAATAGGGAAAATATATATACATATATATATATATATCTTTTGAGACAGAATCTCACACTGTCACCCTTGGTAGAGTGCGGTGGCATCACAGCTCACAGCAACCTCAGTTCTTGGGCTTAGGCAATTCTCTTGCCTCAGCCTCCCGAGTAGCGGGGACTACAGGCGCCTGCCACAACACCCAGTTATTTTGTTGTTGTTGTTGTTTCAGTTTGGCCGGGGACCTGGTATCGAACCCTAGTATATGGGGCTAGCACCCTACTCACTGAGCCACAGGCGCCGCCCGGGAAAATATCTTTATAACCTTGGTTGAACCAAGAGTTCTTATATCCAATAAATATAGCATAATCAATGTGAAGAAAAAACTAATAAATTGGACTTCATCAACATTTAAAACTTTTACACTTTTGAAGACACCACCAAAAGACTCAAAACACAAGCCATAGACTGGGAAAAAATATTTGCAAATCATATATCTAGCAATTGGCTTGTATCTAGACTATATAAAGAAATTTTATAACTTAGTAATGAAATAAAGAACCCAATAGGAAAAAGATATGAATAGATATTTATTAAAGTAGATATACAAATGGCTAACAAGCACATGAGAAAATAACTCAACACAATTAATCATTAGGGAAATGCAAATGAAAACCTCAATGAGACGCCACTATGCATCTGCTGGAATGGCTTTCATCAATAAGACAGATTATACCAAGCATCGAGGATACAGAGGAACTGAAACCCTAGTGAACTGCTGGTAGGAGTTTAAAATGGAAAACAGTTTCATGGTTTCTTACAAAAGATAAACAAAAATTTGTCAAGACCCAGAAAGTCCACTCCTAGGAATTTATCCAAGACAAATGAAAACATGTGCCCACAGAAAGACTTGCACATGAACGGTTATGGCTGCATTATTTGTCAGAGGAAAAAACTAGGAGCATTCTAAAAGCCTATCAACAAACACATGGGTAAACAAAAGGTGGTATGTCCATACAACAGAATGCTACTTGGCAATGAAACAGAATGAACTCTTAATTCATGTGACAACATGAATGAACCTCAAAAATGTTTTCTAAGGGAAAGAATTCAGTCATAAAATGCTACATATCCTGTGATTCTATTTAAATGAAGTGTTTAGAAAAAGCAAACTTATTCAGACAGAAAGCAGAGCAGTAGCTGCTGAGGGCTAAGGGTAGGAATGGGGACTAATTGTAAATGGGCACAAGGGAACTTTTGGGTATGACACAGCAAGTTTTCTAAAAGTGGATTGTGGTGATGACGGTAAAACCCTGTGAATTTATTAAACCCTCTGGGGATATGGGGACAATATTGTGGCTGTCATCTGCATAACCCTCTCACTCTGTGACCAACATAGCTCACTCCTATGTCTGAGTTATAAGGAAATGGTGAGGAGGCACGGCCTCTAGGAATGGCCATGTGAGTATGAGTGTGCCATATTAGAAGCAGGTCCTCCTGGTTCAGGCAAGCCTTCTGATGACTCCAGGCCTTGTGGACATCTTGACTGAAGAAAGACCCTGAGCCGGAATCACCCAGCTAAGCTGCTTCTGAACCCCCAACCCCCACCCACAGCAACTGTGTGCAAGAATATATGTTTGCTGTTTTAAGCTGCTAACCTTGGGTTCGTTTGTTACACAGCCATAGATAACTAATACACATGATCTCAAAGTGATCCTCAAGCTTAAGCATTGTATCCCCCATTAAAGAGGCTCAGAGACTGAGGCCCAAGTATCTGCTTGAAGGTTATACAGCCAGCAAGAGGGAGTGTTGGGACTTAAACCAGCCTGACTCTAGAACTCTGCTCTTCCCACCATACCTCACCAGGCATCCTGATCCAGGCACTATGGGAGGTCCCGAGCAAGGAGGAAAAGTTGGGGCTCTGCAGGACCTCCCAGTCTGACAGAGGAGGTGGGCAGCAGAGCATAAGGCCCTCTCAGCCTTGTTGAGTGATCAGCCCCCACCCAGGGCTCCCTGTGGCTCCCCATTCAGCACCAGAGCAGCCAAACCCATTTCACTCAATTCCACAAAGAGCTCAAAACATCCTGGGTGGTGATTCCTGCCTCTCCCACGAAGCAGAGAACAGTGAAATTGGACAGTAATGTGTTGTCGTTCAAATATTTCAGCTGGAGCGAGGGTGAATTATGATGCCGTCCCACTTTATTCAGTGTAGCATCTTTCATAAGAGCCGTGTCTCAGAAACACTTTGGAGAAGGAAATAATAAATAATTGCCCAAGGGGACAAAGCATAAGATGAAAAACTCCAGGCTGTTGGGGAGGGGAGGAGAAACTCAGACTCAAGGAAATGATGTGTCTGGGGAGCCTCAACTGGTAACCACAACCTTGGGTTTGAGTGCTGGGTTCCAGATGCTTCTCCTGGAGAGACAGAAGTCCCTACATCCCTGAATTGGACCACTAGTAAGGAGTCCTAGAGCCCCTTCCATCTGAGATAGGCCCCCCAGGTAAGTGGCCTGGCTCACCCACCTGTGCTCATTCAGAACCATCAGCATCTCCCACCTTACTCAGCTGAAATCAAGACCTGAGTCCTCACTCTGACCTTCTCTGACCCCTAAAACTCTGCTCTTTCCACTCCAGTCCCACTGATTTGCTGTTCTCTCTATGTGCCAGGCACGCACCTGCCCCAGGGCCTTTGCATGGCTGTTTCGTCTGCCAAGAACACTCTTCTCGCAAATAACCATACCGTCAACTCCCTCCCCTCCTCCAAGTCTGCTAAAATATATCACCTTCTTAGTTAGGGCCCCCTGACCTCTCTATTTAAAATTGCTTTTCCCTTTTTCTTCCTCCGATCACTCTTCCCCTGCTCCGTTTTCCCCCAGTGGTGTACCTCTCACCTCTGACATACTCTGCACCATCACTGTGGTTATAACCTGCCTCCCACTGCTGGACTGTAAGCACCAAGAGGGCGGTGCTTTCCTTCCCACGTGGTGCCTCACACATCCTTTGTGCTCCATCGGTGTTTGTTGAGCGAACACACAGGTGTATACAGTGAACTCTAAAGCATCACACTTACACGTGCTCACTTTCGAGCCCCTACCTGCGGGCCCGTCCACCACCCTGCACACATACGCACCTCAATGCAAACCCACAGCAGACTTCCCGCAGAGGCTCTGAAGACATGTGTCAAAATGGATTAAAAACCTGAGCCCCAGAATACCTGGGTTTTAAGCCCAGCTCTACGATGAGCTGTTATGTAACCTGGATCAAGGCTTGTCACCTCTCTGATTCAATGTCCTCATCTACAGAAAGGTGATAACCACGATTACTGTTGCCCTATTAGGTAGGAACTGATGATTATGTCCATTGTACAGAGGGGGAAACAGACGCAGAGAGAGACAAAGTGAGAATGAAATAAGATACTCAATTACAAAACACCTTCCAGCGCTTGGTTTTTTGCTGAGCCTAGAAATTAAGAGAGAGGACATTGAGACAGAAGGCGGCCAGAGTGAAAAACTCAAAATACAGACTTTAGGACTTTTACCTGGAATAATTTATGCCCCAATCCCTGTACAATGGGAAGTAAATTTGCCTAGACAAAGCAAAAGAAGAGGCAATGCCAGACTAAAACATTATCCTCAACTATCAGTGCAGAAAGTTTCTTAGACATAATCAACCCACATGCCCACTTTCCAAATGAGAAAATGAATGAGATTCAGAGAGGGAAGACCATCTGCAAGCAGTCACACCGCAGATGAAAGTGTAAACTCTGGGCTTCAGACCAAGTCTGGTTGATGCCCGTGCTTTTTTTCATTGTCTGATTTATTTTTGATCTACATGACGGAAGCCAGTTCTCACCCAACTCCTGTGTGAGCCAGGGTCCTGGGACGCATCAACCCCTGATGAGTTCTCTGGAGGCCCTGCAAACCCCCGGTCCTGGGGTGTGCTGAGGCAGCAGAGTCATTTGCGAGGCATGGGGCAGGAGGTGTGTGTGCAGCCCAAATGTGCGGTCAGACTCACAGTTGGAGGGATCAGGAGGCAGAGGCTTCCAGGGCTTCCAGGAACATTTGCCTTGAGGCTTTGCAAGACATTGTTTTCTTGCTTGCTCAAAAGGAGTGATTTCTAGATGGAAAGTGAAGGCAATGTCTCCGCACAGTCTGAGTTTAAAATAATTAAAGATGGCACATCCCCCAGGGCCTAATAAGAAATTTAGGACTGGGTGCTAGAGTGAATTTTAACAAGTCAGTGAAAGGGGGGAAATGCAGGGGCCTTAATTCTTACATTTAGTCACCAATCAATAAAACTATCATGTGCCCAGCATCGGCCAGGACAAGGGGGCACCATGCTACAAATGGCACTGGAAGTGGGGGACATTCAGGAATGAATAAGATGTGGCCTTAGTCCTCACAGAGCTCACCGTCTATTTAGAAGTGGGACAATCCCACGGTTTTAGTGTCTGAATCTAGTCAGATGCAGCTCCCTCCAGCTCAGGGGTCCTTGACTGGGGCAATTTTGAAAGCTCTGGAGACATTTTTGGCTTGGGGAGAGGTCGGGTGCCGCACTACTGGCATCTAGGAGGCAGAGGCCAGGGGTGCTGCTAACCAACCTGCTCAGGACAGCCCTGCGGCAAGGAACTAGCCGGTTCAAAATGTCAGCAGTGCTGAAGATGAACAGCCCTGCTCTAAACAAGGAGCTTTTAACCAGAAAATTGTTTTCCTGGGATTCTTAGAAGGCCTCTGGATGTTTTTCCAGAAATCCAGGCACCTCCCTAAAATCATAATCTAGAATGTGTGTGTATGTGTGTGTGTATCTAACTTGATAACCACTTTAAGTTTCAGTTCAGTTCAGACGTTATACTGAATTGTTCGTTTGATGCTCAGCGCAGGCCATGGCACCAACTAAGAGGTTGTTGTGTACTGTTTGGATAAATGGCAGAAGGTCCTTGAAGAGACCCAGAAATAGTTCTCTTCTTCTCCACCCAAGTTCACAATGCGTTGGCAAATAAGACAAAGGAGCAGCAGACGGAGGCTAACGTGTCACCTTTCCTATAGATAAAGGCTAATTTGGAAAACAGAACATAGCTTAGTACAAAAGCCAAAGGGGCCTGTTCAGTGAACCCCAGAATTAGGCAGACCAGCCCTGCTTGTCACAGACAGCTCTGGGAGAGGCAGTTCATCCACCTCCCAGCCCCTCACAGGCACAAAGCTTCTGTCTAGATGAGCACTGTTCGAGAGAAATATACTGCAAGCTACATACATCATTTAAAATTTCGAAGTAGCCACATTAAAAAGGGTATCAGCCAGGTATAGGGGCAAGTACTTGTAATCCCAGCTACTGGGGAGGCTGAGGCAGGAGGATTGCTTGAGCCCAGAAGTTCTGGGCTATAGTGCAAAATGCCAATCGAGTGTCCACACTAAGTTCAGTATTAATATGACAACCGCCTGGGAGCAGGGGACCACCAAGTTGCATAAGGATGGGTGAACTGGCCCCGGTTGGAAAAAAGATTCAGGTGAAATTGACTTTAATAGTATATTTTATTTAGCCCGGTATCTCTAAAACATTATCCTTTTAACATATAACAACGTAAAAATTATTAATGAGCTATTTTACACTTTTTTAATGCTAGTTTTCAAATTCCAAACTGTGTTTTACATTAATACACATCTCAGTTCCTACTAGTCACGATTCAAATGCTAATAGCCACATGTGGCAAATGACTACTCTATTGCATAGCAAAGGTCATTGAAGATCAGAAGATAATGCTTACTCCTATGGACAGCAAGCTCCAAGGGGGAAGAAGAGAGGAAGGATCAGGTTACATAAGTCAAATTCACCAATCAGATAAATTACTCCACCTCCCTGGGGTAGAATGGACAGAGGCCAAGAATTATACTAACTGAGCTACCTGTGAAGGAAACATTAGAATTGGAGATACCTTCCTCTCTGAAAGATGGATGGATGGATGGACAGGTGGATGGATGGACGGATGGATGGATGGATGGATGGATGGATGGATGGATGGATGGATGGATATGTTGATGGAAGGATGGATGGATAGGTGGATGGATGGATGGATGGATATGTTGATGGAAGGATGGATGGATAGGTGGATGGATGGATGGATGGATGGATATGTTGATGGAAGGATGGATGGATAGGTGGATGGATGGATGGATGGATGGATGGATGGATGGATGGATATGTTGATGGAAGGATGGATAGATGAATGGATGGATGGATAGATGGATGAGTGGACGGGTAGATAAATGGATGGATGGGTGGATGGAAGGAAGGATGAGTACATAGGTAGACAGATGGAAGGAAGGAGAGTGAATGAATAATAACAAATGATGTGAAATCCAGATAAGGCTTACCACACCAGGAAAGGCATACCATACCATACCACTCAATTTCAATTTTTATAAGGTACAAATCCCAAACCCTTATGAAAGGGAATACTGTGCTTTGATAGCAATAAGTCCTCGTCTTGAAAAAGACCAGAATCTCATCCACTGTTTCCTCATCCAATCTCCATGGGAGGAAGAAATAGTATCTAAATAGTAATATGTAAATAATAAATGAGGCACATTGAAAAGCACCTGATGTGTAGCAGACAATTGAATACTTTATCCTGGGCTCGGCGCCTGTGGCTCAACAGGCTAAGGCGCCAGCCACGTATGCCTGAGCTGGCGGGTTCAAATCCAGCCTGGGCCCGCCAAACAACAATGATGGCTGCAACCAAAAAATGGCCGGGCGTTGTGGCGGATGCCTGTGGTCCCAGCTATTTGGGAGGCGGAGGCAGGAGACTAGCTTGAGTCCAGGAATTGGAGGTTGCAGTGAACTGTGATGCATGTCACTCTACCCAGGGCGACAGCTTGAGACTCTGTCTCAAAAAAAAAAAAAAGAATACCCTGTAAAAATGTATCCAAAGAAGGATATTTTTCCTGATTGTTTATAACTCTATTTCTAGTGCCTGACATATAACAGGTGCTCAATAAATTTTTGTTGAGTTAATAAATTATTTCATTGACTCAAAAGGCTCAAAGAGAATGAGTAATTTGCTCAAGTTCATATCACTATCAAGTGGTAAATGGGGTATTTGAACTCAGGTCCAATAGGCCAAAGCCCGTTTCTCCACCTGCCTCTCACAGTCAGACCTGTAGATCGATCACCTTAGACAATACCCTGGCAGAAGTTCAAGACCAAAGAGGTTTTCTCCATTTCTCCTGCTCATGCTTCTACATCATCTTGTCCACCCTCCTGAAGTTGAGAGTGCTGGGGAAAAGAACATTCATTTGAACAAAGAAGTATGGTGTGCTGGAGCTGGCTCACCACGGCTCATGAAAATTAGCTGTTAGATTTTCAGACATTTTGTGAGTCAGGTGTCAAACACAACTATTATTAAAAAAATATTCAACCATGTGACATAATCATAAATTACATTACATGTCATAGAAAGATAATAAACACTCAAAACTCATCACTTCATAATTATTCTACTATATTTCGCTACTATGTTCTTAAGGTTATTTATGTCTATTGCATCTGTGTGATTAAAATGTGCTACGGTGGTTTCTGCGGAGACTCCCTTCCACCCTCCATGCTCAGTGATATCACATCAGTGGCCTGAAATCCACCAAGATGGGAGTATTCACATTGCAGAAATTGGCAAATGCTACGAACCAGGTCCTGTTTTTATGAATGTCCCAGAGAGATGGTTATTACACATGTACCACTGCATGATAGCTGGTTTGCAACAGATGTGGTCACTAATCAAAGTGCATGATTTCAAGATTCCCCAAGCCAGTGGATAACAGAGAAAAAAATCCATCTTCACTCAGAAAAGGACACCTCAGAAGACAGCCTCAGCTTTGGATTTTCTGAGCCTGTCTGGGGATGCTCCACTGTGAGGGATGAGAAATGTCATTCCCTCTGGGGCCTGGCTGCCTGGTTCATCTCTGCAGAGGGCCTCCCTGACCACAGCGTTCAGTGAAAGGACTTTCCCACCGACATCCAGCGTCCTCTGGAAATCTCAAACCCCAGCCTACTGGAGTCATTGCTATGCGTGTCATAGCTGGTTTCTTGTCTCTAATGAGTGGTTGGCATGATGCCCGTGGTCTTAGCCTGGACCTCCCGCTGAGATGAAGTTGATTTAACCATGTCCTGCTGTCTGCACCGCCCACCCTTTGTCTCTGCTTTTAAAACCTCTGAAGGGTATATCAGTGGTTAGAGTAGAGAGTGCACAAAGCAGAAAACAAAAGCAGAAGCAGTCAGCCTCAGGAAGCATGTCTGTCCCCAGCCGGCTATCTCGTCTATGTACCTTGAGAACACAGGAGAGTCTTTAATCAATTTTGCATTTCCTCCTCAATGGAGTTTAGCATTTGCTGAGGCTCCCCTGGGTGCCGTGTATGTTGCTGGGCACTTTATACACAATCTTATTTAACCCTTCAACTACATCACGAAGTGGGTATTATTCACCCCTTTTGCATATGAGGAAATTGAGACTTTGGGAGGTTGAGCAGCCTCCCCAAGGTCAGGCGGCCAATGAACGGCTAAGCCGGGATTCTAACACTCTACTCTCTAGCCGCAGATGTGCGTATTTTCCAGTGTGCTGCGCTTGCTTGAAATAGAGGCCCTAAAATAGACCTTGAAGAGTGGGTATGAGTGCAACAGAGTTCAGGAGGAGGACATGAGAGCAGGGCAGCATCAGCAGAAGAAAGGGAGCTGGAAATGACAGGGCTCATCAGATAATATTGAATAGGCCACAGGTATCCACAGGAGAGGAAGGAATTGCTGTGGACGGAAGGACAGGTGGTCAGAGAGGTGGTAAGAAGGAAGGGTGGGTGGAGGGATGGAGGGGTGGTTGATGGGTAACTGGGCAGGTAGCTGGATGGGTGGACAGGTAGGGGGTAAACAGGACTATGGGTAGGTGACTGCATGGAGAGGAGGGAAGGGTAGATGGGCAACAGGATGCCCAATGAATGGCAGCAGGTGGAGACGAGAATGAGCAGATGAACAGATAGTAGAAGATGGACGAAGAGGAAGAAGGGAAGGGGGATGGGTGAAGAGAGAAGGGGTAGAAAGATGACTAGGTGGAAGGTGACCGTGAAGATTGGATGGGTTGATGAATGGAAGGGTAGGAGAATGGTGGGGAGGGATGGGAGACAAGCGAACATGGGTGTTAACGTGAGCGTCTGGAAGGGTGAAGGGGTAGACAGGAGAGGTGGGGAGACCGAAAATGTGGGAAGGTGGCAGGTGGATATGGACAGGAGGGTGGGGGGTGAGGGTGGGGACTGGGGATGCGAAAGAATGGACGGGTGTCTGGGTGGTCATGAAGTGTGTATTATTCACAGGAGGGCACGGTGATTGGATGGGTGACCACAGGGTTGGGCCTGTGCATAGCACGTGGTGGAGATAAGAGAAGAAGTGAAGGGACAAAGCAAAGGGGAGGGCTCATCCCAGCCTACGTCCACCGCAGAAGGACATCCTCAGGCCCATATAACCAAGCGTGTCCAAGAACCAGTCAAAGCCAGGGCTTCCAGGGCGATCCCAGACTCTGACAGCTAAGCTTTCTCCAGCCGTCCGACCCTAGGATGACCTCCTCTGAGTCCCTGGTCAAGAGCCGGCCTCCTGTCCTGGGCCTTCCTCCACCTCCTCCTCCCGCCTCTTACCTCCCCGCCGCTCCCTCTGCACACAGCTGTGCTCTCTTGGCAAGAGTCGTGCTGGAGTGGAGCAGCAGGACGGCCGCTTCGACCTTCGCTCTTCTTGGACGTAATTACTGTTATCCCAGATAATCACTTTGAAATAACTCCGAGTCAGCTCGCACCTTGGTGCTGCTTTGCCCATTTATCTGCGAGCAGCCCTGTCCCAGGGATTTGGAGGGAACAACTCCACGGGCTGTTTCTCTGTCTCTCCATTTCCCGTGCACCACACCTGTCTTAACCCCTCCATGACTGTTCCAGTCAACATGGAGCTCACAAACTAGGGCAGAAGACCCCTTCAGGATGGGGGGGCAGTGGACCCAGGGGAGGGCTCTGGGGGTTCCTTCTTGTGCTCTGAGGGTCCAGGTTGGGGTGGGAAAGGGACTCTAAAGCCAGAGGCAAGAACTCTGCAGGCTGAACAAAAAACATCAGGGTCAGACCTAAGAGAGAGACCCGGGAGGCAAGTCCAAGAGTGAGGCCCCTTGAGGGAACTGACCCCAGTGGGCACAGCCACTGGACAGTAGTTGACACCATCACCAGGTATGCCCAGTGCCCCTCTAGGAGCCAGCAGAGCTGGTTGTGTCTGGAGCATTCCAGGGCTCAGAACCATGGACAGTGCATGAAAGGATAAACCTGGCCGGGAAGGGACACTTCCTTATGGTTCAAAGCCAGAGGAGACCCCTCCTAGAGGCAGATCTCTGGGGCAGCAGAAGGGGTGAAGGCACAGACAAACCCTGCCCTTGCAGAGGACTTGAACTTCTCACATTTTAGGTCTGACTCCCCACACCACCCCCTGCCCACGTCACTTTCCTGGGAAGGTTTGGCCCCAGCCTACCCCTAAACATTCCCCTGGGATTGACCAGCTTGGAATACTGCCTTTGGAATGAGACAGACTTGCATTTGAACCCTGGCTCCATCAGGGAGTAGCTGCGTGACCTGCGGAAAGTGACTTAGCCTCTCTGGACCTTGGTCCCCTCATCTGTAAAGGGGAGATAACAATTGCACCATTTGAGAGTGGTCGGGAAGATGGGTCGTGAGGGTGCGCTTAATTTGCACTTTGTATAAGGCCTAGCAGTTACTCAGTAAGTGACAAAGAGAAGAACAGTGCACTAGGGCAGCCCTCCCCCTAGGGGGACTTCTTCCCTGCTGCACCAGACCTTGGGTCTCTGGTCCTCCAGCTTCCCGTGGGTTTACGTGAGCTCCACCTGTCCCACAGGACCTAAGCCACGCCCAAGAGAGGAGGCTGTTGGAGGTGAAGGCCGGAGAACCCAGCTCAGGGAGAGGCTCAGGCAGTGTCCAGCCTTTAAACCCACCACG
Organism: Perodicticus potto; assembly: GCA_963574655.1. Classification (NCBI taxonomy): domain Eukaryota; kingdom Metazoa; phylum Chordata; class Mammalia; order Primates; family Lorisidae; genus Perodicticus; species Perodicticus potto. Next base: position 3,856 of record CAUYRH010166387.1, on the reverse strand, counting down.
ACATCCAAAAATGTGCTCCCAGTTTTGTCTGACTCCCAGGCCGTATTCCAAGACTCCTGGAGCTTCTCAGCCTTTCCTGACCTCTGTGGTTCCAGACTGCTGCCGCCTCACCTGTTCCAGGTGTTGCTAACACTCCGCCTCTCCTACCTGGCCCAGCTCCGGCACCCAATTTGTCTGCACTGAACGTTGCCCTGGCAGGTGACCAAGAGCACCTGATGCGGCACTGCAGAGAGTATCATGACCACAAAGCACAGGGCTACTCAAACTCAGGGGCTTTTCCATTATGAGCTCCTCCAGTGAGCGTCTTCTCTCTCCTTTAATCATCTTCACCAAGTTTTCCTTTACAGCCTTTAAACTCATCCTTTTGCTCTGAATCCATCACTGCTCTGAGCAGCTTGGCTCAGCTGCCTGGGAAAGATTCAAAGAGAGGCATTGAGGCCCACGAGGGTCGAGAACAACCTAGCAGCTGAGATCCTCCAGGGGATGTGAAAAGGGAGACCAAGATCTCACAGTCCAGCCTCCACACACTCCTCCTACAGGAAGCCCCCCAAGATTTAAACCTTCTCGAATCAGATTAGTCACAGTAGCTACCATGCTTTGGGTAGCGCCTCACACAGCCAAGCACTGTGCTTGGAACTTCAGGGGTATTAACACATTTAAATATTAACTGTGTATTTAGTGAGAACGTAGGCTCAGAGAGGTGAAATAACTAGTCATGGTTGCACAGCGTGGGCCTTGGGGCAGAGGTTCCAACCCAAGCCAGTGTGACACCAAAGCTCTTCCCACAGAGCCACACTGCCTGCCACATCATAGCATTCCAAGATGCAGGTGCCACCTCCAGTGTTTTCGAGCAGCGTTTTCAGTGACTGAAAACCACATCAAGGCTTTCTCATGTGTGTATTTTTCTGTCATCTTCTTCCTTCGGAGCTCTTTGGGGTGGAAGCCGGGCCTCCCCAATCAGACAATAGTTCCTTTAAGGCAGACAACATGTCTTCTCCATCAGACAAGGGGATCACCCCTCCCCTTCCCCCTCTGCCTTCCACCCTCCACCCTCTACCCCATCAGTTACTCCATGAATGAGACAAGTGGGAGGGGGCCCATTGTGGGCCCCACCTTCTCCCTGCATGTGGCCCTGGCACCATCCCTTCCCCATCCCCTCTTTCATCTCCTTCTCATCGAGGCAAAGAGCACATCCATCATCTCGCTAACAGGGGCCGTGCAGGCCACCCGTGCTCTCCAAGACAGCTGAAGCAGAGGGAATGCGCATGCCCCTGTGCGCAGGAAGGGGAGGGGCCACACAGGACCCACACCGGGACCACCCGGGTCGTGCACAGTCTCCAGACCTTGGCCCGCCCCAGCTCCCCACAGGAGGGCCCACAGCAGTACTTCAAAACCCCGGGTGGTAATTCCACTCCCAGTCTAACTTACCTGCCACATGGCCTTGCCGAAGTCTCCTCTCCACTCAGCCTGCAGACACCCCCTTCCAGACTTGCCCTGCCAGTGCTGCTCTGGTGGCCAAACTTAAGGGAAGGCCACCCACCTCCCTGGCTGCTTCCAAGGATGGCGGAGGACGTGCGTGCCCAGGTTATACCTGCGGTGGGGTCACTGTGGCGGTGGCCTGCAGCCAGAGGATCCTTCCAGACTGGAGTGGGGTGCCCATGTCTCTGCCCCCAGGCTGGGGGCCCCAAGGCTTATCCACCACCTTTTACCCAGGGTCGTTCTTGGGCTTTGGAGTCAGACGTATTTGGATTTTAATCCTGCCTCTGCTATCTCTTAAAAACATAAACTGTTTATAACCCCTGACCCACAGCCCCACTTCAGGAATCGATCCTCAGACATAAAAGCACCATGAGCGGTGGACATTCATTCCACGGCAGCTGTCACAGTGTTGAAAGAGCAGAAACCCTGAAACAGCCGAGACGTGTCTCCAAAGGGGGCCAGGCTGAGTGAGTCCAGCAATCCATGCCATTGGCCACTAGAAAGCCATTAATGAGACTAACATCAGTCTTATTGACCTGAGACGTCCAGGATACATTGTGAAGCCAAAAATATATTGCTGGGGAAAAAGCATATTAAGGCGAAAACGAAGTTGCAGAGTAGACATATTAGTGGCACCTCCACTTTCCCCGCTGCCCCCCGATATGTGTATATATGTTTGCATATAAATTTATAGGTGGAGGAGACTGGTTACAGCAGAGAGGTGCCAGCGAGGGAGAGCAAAAAGTGAAAGAAAGGGGGCGGCACCTGTGGCTCAAAGGAGTGGGGCGCCGGCCCCATATGCTGGAGGTGGCGGGTTCAAACCCAGACCCGGCCCAAAAAACAAAAAAAAAAGTGAAAGAAAGTTGGGACAGGCTCTTAATATTTTATAATATTCAGAGTTGTTTAAATTGCTTTAATGAGCGTATACAGGTATTTTATAAAAAGGAAATAGCAATTTTTAAAACTTCCATCTTGGTTACTGATTTACAGTGGGATTTGGGCACCCCAGGACATGAGCCTCAGTCTCTCCACCGGTAAAATGGGAATAACCGTGTCTGTCTTGTGGACTCACAGTGAGGATTAAAGGCTCATGGCACCTGGTGAATGGGAGGGTGGTGGGAAAGAAGGAGTACACCCCTGCAGCCAATGGCCCCCTTTTGCAGGATATTCACTCCCCTCCACAAATATCACCCCACCTTCCCTGCTACCCCCAGCCACTGGAAGTGCTAAGCCAGCCTCTGTCATTTTGCTGCCAAATGACTTTGGCAAATGTCCATCTGTCTCCGAGCTCCAGTCGCCCCACCCAGAGAAAGGTGGGTGTCTCCCACTTGCCTCCCACGGGAGCCCAGTGTACCTGACTCCCTCATGTGGCCAAGCACGATTCCGTGCAGCCTCTGGGGAATGAGGGAGAGAGAGGCAGAGCTCTTGGTAAACATGGCTTGTTATGCAAAAGCTCAAAGCTCTGCCCCCTGAAAAGCTCACCTGAGATGTCTAAAACCAGCAGATGAATCCCCAAGCGCTTTGCAAACACAGCTTGTGCAGACCGCTGTCCCTGCGGAATTGGGGTTAAACTCTGGGCTTCTCAGGGAAGAACACAGAAATCTCCTGGATTCCACCAAGGAGGGGGGAAAGGAGCAGAAAAGGGAAGAAGAAGAAGAGGAAGAGGAGGAGACCCTGCCTCCCCCCCACCCCCACCCACCCCGTCTTGTTTCCCAAGAGGCAGGCATGAGACACAAACCCAAGTCCTGGAGGTCAGACAGGAGTACGACACCTTCCAGAAGGAGCTGCCCCACCTAAGGCTGGGGCTGGCCACTGCCCACCCAGCAGAGGCCTCGTGGACAGGTGTTGATGGTAGACACCGGGCGCTGCCCCCAGATGCCATGACACCCCTCTGGGACTTAGACGGTGCGCTGAAGGGCAGGAAGGGAGGGAAGTCCCAAATCGACTGAGCTTAAACCTGCGATGACTGAGTTTACCTGGAATTGTCTGAGATTACATTTTCTGCCTTGAGGCAGAAAGGAAACTTGGGACCGAAATTCAGTTCAGTGATAGAAAAATAAAGTTACAGTTCTTTGTGCACCAGAGTACGTGGCTGGAAAATTCATACTCACTATATAGACAGCCCCTAGATTTCAAAATAATAAAAAGAGCAGCTGGGAAGAGGAGGGGTCCCAGATCCCACTCGCTCAGCCTCCCTCTTGGTGTACAGAAGGCTGTGGAAACACAGTCTGAAAACTTCTGCCCCGGGCCAAAAGGAGGTGGGTAAGAGAAAGGTGGCTGCTTGCAGCTCTCCAGGCTCATGGGCCATCTCCCTTCTCCCAAATCAAGTTGTGACCACAGATTAGAGGCCCAGGTCCTGTCCAGGAGCAGGTCTGGG